>JALHLI010000017.1:1232500-1365000 GCA_023349425.1 Anthopleura sola | reverse complement strand
GATAATCATTTTTTGAATATTATTTTTGTTTCTAACTCGTCTAGCACACCAAAGGTGATGTAAAAAGACCCATCTCATTACGGCAGCTATGTTAGATGCCAGATACGTCATTAGAATCACTGGATTCGATGGCTTTGACACAAATCATCATGGCCTCCAGCTTGTTTGATTGTGCTCCCGAATTTTAATCTTTTAAAACGATGGACAATTCTTGTTTGATATCGACGAAATCATGAAAAAAAAACCTGTCTCATTTTGATTACAAGACTAATGGTTTATCTGAATACACCATGATCAACCTTGCACTGATGCCTGCTCTATAGACCTTATACTGATCTTGGCGTAATTTTAATCTTTTAAAACGATGGACAATTCACGTTTGATATCGACGAAATCATGAAAAAAAAAACCCTGTCTCATTTTGATTACAAGGCTAATGGTTTATCTGAATACATACCATGATCAACCTTGCATACCTGATCTATACACCTTATACTGATCTTGGCGTAATGTTTTCCCATTTCAGACCACGCTTTATTCCCTGGAGTATAGTTTCTTTATTTAACAGTTGCGTATGAGAAGACAACTAAAATAAACTAAGATCATTATTTTCTAGAGAATGACACGTGGTTTGTAATGGGAAATCATTCAACCACGACAAATAAAGTCTATTGACTCAGCGTATCTTCTAACATACAATATTTGCTTAGTTTACTATCTTCACAAGAATTAACAAAGATTCCAAGGAGCCTTTGTCCTTACCATAGTTAACTAGTATTTTCAAACGTATAAGGCATTAAGCTTCTCACAATTCCATCAGCAGACCGTTCATGAATCCATTAAGCTGCTCATAGTTTTAGCATAAACAAATAGATAGTTTTGTATTACAGAATACATCAGCATATGAATAAATAAAGTACTGAAAAAACCCATAAAGTGTTTTCCAATGCAAATAAAAGTTAATGCAATCGCAGTGAAGCCAACACAAGCATGTTCTATTTACTGTCATCGTAAGCTTTAGTATAATAAATGAAATAAACAGTCAGGAACACGATGTACGTTAGTGGAAACAGAAAGCGGGAGTACTTGTCGAGACAGTGAGCGTCATTAGGGTCTAGAGATTTTCGGATCGAGCGCGCAATATCACTGTCATTGTCTTTGTTTGGTTGGCAACTGTTCAATTTTCCTCTGAATGAGAGAGGGTTGTTGCGACTAAGAACTTGAAGCTTACTAGATCTTTCTTTGAGAGGGATTCCATTGCCGTTCTCCAAGTCTTGAATGGAGCTCTTGAAATTGTAGCTTTTGTTTCCTACGGAGACAGTTACTAGCATTGGTTGTTTCTCCTAGAAAATAAAATGGGAGACGAATTTATAACTAATTACTGCGCGCTCGTTTTATGGTGCGGTAACAAGAACAACACAATCGTGCAAATTGCTGCTTTGCAAGTTGCAGAGCAATTGGTGCTCGTTTTACCTCCCCGTGCAACAACAAAATTTTATTGCGCAACCTTGTTGCAGAAGCAGAAGCTCTTTCTGCTCTCTGAAACAATGAAAATGTTTTGCGGGCGGGATGCTAATACGAGCAACATTCGCTCTGCAACTTGCAACACAACAATGCTGCGCGCATTGCGCGCGTGACAAGTTGCACGATCGATTTTGTTGCTCGTATTACCACACCTTAAATTAGTGTCTCCGTTTGACCTGCGCCTGCGGTTGTAGTTGAAACATAACTGCGAACTCTCTGCGAACAATTTGCATGACACTCTCCTGCCATATTTGAGAGCTGCCATTTACATAGGGCAGTAAAAAGGTTAGACTGCCATCACTTTTCAACCCATCAGCCCATTTTTTTTATAGTTTATTTTGAAGAATTTGAATCGTTAAGTGTACACCATACTTTTCACTCACCGTTTCGTCGTCTGATGATTGCATTAAGTATTTCTTGACGGCTTCCCTTTGCTTTCGCGAATACTTCAAAACCAGTACATATTCAACAAGAGTGAGAAATATAAATACAAACGAAACCAGTAGAAAATAATCAATGCTCTTGAGATAAGATACTCGAGGCATATTGGCATTCACAGATCCTCGCATGTAGCTAATAGTCAAGACAGTTGTGATGCTTAGACCCACGCGTGCTGGGATTGCTTCATGGTTAATCCAGAAACTAACCCACGACAAGGCAGTTATACAAACACAAGGAATGTACATTTGGAATATGTAGTAAGACGCACGACGCTTGAACACGATTGTTGCAGTCAAACCAGAAAACATTTCTGAAAAAAAAAAAAAAAAAAAAAAAAAAAATTAAAATAGGAAAAGGCTTATTTTTCTAAGACAATAAAATTGTAATACACATGGCAGCCATTTTACTACACTGCATATACTATATACAGCAACCAACCAAAATAGCTGCTATTAGAAACAGTGGCTCCATTGTGTCCCTGAAGCAAGTGGTGCCATGTTAGATACTGCTAAAGATTATTCTTGTGTGAATTGATTCTAAAAACATTTGCTATTAGCATGGTTTTTGTTATCGATAACACGAACCTTGGTACAACACAGACAGACGGCGGAGCATATTTTAAAGAAGGGGGAGACCAGGTGGTTAGTATGGAAATTAGAAGAAAAAAGAGTGGGGGCGCTAAGATTACAAAATATAAAAGACTAAAATGAAAAGCCTCCTCCCCACAACTCCGACGTCCGGTCACAGTGGCAAGAGTCCGAGCATTGAGGTCGCACATCACCCATTATTTATTAATTATCCTGACACTTCAGGCTATTTTTTTACTGCTTTGCTTTTCAAATCATTCTTACCTGAGTGATACACTTCGTGTTTTAGGTATCGCTTCGCGCTGATGATATCGAACTGAGCCATTTCTCGGTCATACACCCCAATATCACTCGCAACCGACTTGTTTCTCCAGCTGTATTTGAGATCCTTTTCTGAATAAGAAACTAAAAACAGACAAAGAATATATAATTATAAAATGTCACTAATATTAATAAAGGTAATAAAAACTTACAGCTTTCGAAAGCAAGGTGGCATGTCTGCTCGTCCAATGGATAATTTCTCAAGTCGAACTTGCAGGAATTTCTGCTGACCATCCTGCAATTAAACAAGAAAATGAAGACAAGGTTCAGTGCGTGCCTGACTTCAGTTGAGCCTTTGGCTGGTCTAAAATCTAGTTGTTTTTTTTGCTTTCTCATTTTTCAATTTATGATCTGCCTGGGTTCCACAAGGCATGTGAAAACACTTCCTGTAAATGTGCCCACGCACATTTTTCTAAGGTCTCTGTACTTACAGACTTTGAACACTTACCTTGCACTCAGCATCATAGTGCCATTCTTCAAGTTTATCCACACTTTCTTATTAGTAAACATCATAGTCTGTATCTTGCTTTCAATGGAATTCACGAAGAAAGTATCAGGAACCCAAAGCTTTTCCGATGCTTCTCCTCCTAGAATAATAATCCTGTCCAGACCAAATGCGAGTCGAGGGTCTTGCCAGAACTGACCCAGGTACATATCTACACTGTACTCCTGAGGGATAAAATGGAGTACCTCTTCGTTTGATGTGACTTCTATTGTCTGTGTATAGTGAAATGTATGAAGGTGGATGGTATTTTTGATTCTGACGCATGTGTAGAGACACATAATTATGCAATCATGAACCGATATTGGAATTATGGCGTCATTTACTATTACTACCAGAATCCCTTGCGCCCATGCCTCTTCTTTTAAGATAATGTGCTGCAATTGTCTTGCCATTCTCAAAAGCAATCTCGAAACTTGCGATTCAGTTTAAAATATCAGCAGGATGCAGCTGGATGTGTTGTCGATTGAGATTAAGCATTTGTTTGAAAAATAGACCTAATTTGTCTTGGTTTAATGTTTTCCCATTCCAGACCACGTATCATTCCCTAGAGTATTATTTCTTTCTTTAAAGGTTGCGCATGAGAAGATACATGCATATGAATACAACTCTAACAAAGAATGTTATTCTCTAGGGAATGGCATGTTGTCTGAAATGAAAAAAAACAAAAAAAAAAACAAAAAAAACAAGACGAATCGGGTCTGTTGGGGAAAATGTTTATGTGAAATGGAAGCATGGAAGGTTAAGAAATATATATTTTTTGCGCGACTTACCATACTCGCCTCTCTTAGCTCTCCAAACGATAAAATAAGAATGTCGAGTCCGACTGATAAAGGTTTAACTGAAAAAGAAGGAAAAATATTTAGCGTGATCATTATCACTTTGATTGGCATAACAAGAATTCAAGTCGCATCGGTGGTATAGTGGTTAGCATAGCTGCCTTCCAAGCAGTTGACCCGGGTTCGATTCCCGGTCGATGCATTTCTTTTTCCTTCTCTCCTCTTTATTTTAAATTTAATCTTCATTTTTCAAGTCTGTGATGATCTGGAGATTTTTATTGCCCTTCATAAGATTTTAATAATTAATTATAGCCAATACCCGGTACGCATCGTGCTTCTTCTAACACTTCTCTTCTGTTCTGCCAATCCACGCGTGCTTTACAACTGCACATGTACAACACGCGCATGCGTTTTCTATTTCTTCATTATATAGATTACCTGTTATAAATCTCGCTCTCTGATTGGTTAGGGGCGCTTACTTATGAGAGCGTACAGCACGCATGCGCACTTTCTTTTTCTTCATTGATTTCTAAAGAGAATGGCTATTCTAATTAATATGTATTATATAAAGCGAAAAAAAAAAAACAAAACATAAAAAACAACAACTTGTTTGCAGTGCTGTTTGCAGTTATGATGAAAGCTACGCGTCAAAGTGTCGAAGGAAAAAAAAGGCAAAATATTTAGCGTAAACAATTTAATTGTTATGTCTAGATTTCAAGTCGCATCGGTGGTATAGTGGTTAGCATAGCTGCCTTCCAAGCAGTTGACCCGGGTTCGATTCCCGGTCGATGCATTACTTTTCCCTGCCTTTTCTTTCTTTTTTATATCTTACTCTAATATTGCAAATCTAAAATTTTCAGGGGATATTCATTAACCCTTTTAAGATTCTAATGCTTATTAATAGTCACTTAAATTTATAACTATTGACTGACTAATCTATTGACTTACCTTCATAAAATGGTCTTATTCTCTTGTCATACTGCGCGAAGACTGCATCTAGTATCTTGGACACATTTCTTCCGGGTTCAACGTACTGTTCGTATTTCATTTTGAATTCTTTGTCCCACCTTTAACACAGTAATTAAATGTAAGTTATGTATTATGCCATTACGTTATCAAATTCACAGTAAATTTAACAATAAATAGTGTCTTTGATTTCTTTGCTTTTTATTATCAAGTAAATTAGCAAGTTCTTTTCTCAAACTTCGCGGAAGATCATAAAATACACACCAGCCCAATTTTGGCGGTTCAAATGGCAGAAGGACTTTCTCTTCATAAAAATTGAACATATTTATTTCTCCAAATTTCTGTTTTTAAAATGTTCAAGTCCAAACTTTTGTAGACTCATTCCCAGATTTTGATTTGGTGTAAGGGGATTTCTTATCATTTTTAAAATACGTTGCTACTCGTATGTCTGAGGAATGTTTATTAATTTTAGTTTGCTTAAATTATAAACTTACGATTTTTTCTGTGCATCTTTTTTCCTTGGTTCAGCGATGT
Organism: Anthopleura sola; assembly: GCA_023349425.1. Taxonomy (NCBI): domain Eukaryota; kingdom Metazoa; phylum Cnidaria; class Anthozoa; order Actiniaria; family Actiniidae; genus Anthopleura; species Anthopleura sola. The sequence continues at coordinate 1,359,346 of JALHLI010000017.1, read as the reverse complement.
TCGTTTTTGGAGAAAACGTAGTTGGTGTTTCTGTTGTCGTTCGAGACAACCAGATTGTTTTCAGGTTTCTGAAAAAAAAAAAAAAAAAAAAAAAGAATAGAATAAAAATAAACAGACAACAAAGGGATGAAAAATTCGTGAGGTACTTTTGGTCATAATTCGTGAGGTACTTTTGGTCATAATTCGTGAGGTACTTTTGGTCATAATTCTTGAGGTACTTTTGGTCATAGCCACCGCGTTGGTTGACTTTAGACTGAAGATTCCACTAGGCTTACCAAAACTATTCATTTTATTTGGCTCTGTTTTTTTTATTATGCCCTAAAATTGTATGACGCCCGCTTAAAAAAATTAAATAAAACTCTTGCTTACTCCTCGGCCCTGGTTGTGGGAACTGATTGACTCCCATTGGAAGGAGCTGTAGAGTTTGGTTTGATACTTGCATCAATACTCAGCCCAGTCGTTTGGTTCCTGCAAAGAGATATATTTTAAGGAGATACCAATTCAGCTTGGGCGTGAGGAGTACCCCTTTCAAAGTACTCCTCATTCTCTTTAGTATTGTTTCTTTATTTACAGGTAACGCGCGAAAAGATAGATTAATGACGACGTGACTCAAACAAAGAATCTTATTCCAAATAAGGAAAGACACGTGCTCCGAAAAAGTAAAACATTAATTATGTAAGTTGAATGGATTTAACGTTAATGAAAACATATCTTCATGAGCCTGGGAAACCGTACTATTTGTCTCGTTCCTGAAACGTTTGCTAGTCCATCAAAGGGTCATCAAATGCAAAGCAATAACTCTATACGAAAACTTTACATGTTGATATTCAAATCCATCAGCCTCAAGCGCTCCGCTCATCAATTTTTTATTCTGTTATTCCCTCCTGGCCATTAGTAGAGCAGTTTAGGCAGCCAAAAAGGACTCCGAGGGAGGAAAACGGGGTGTTTCGTATGTGTTTTGGCTATAAATACTTCTTATATAATAAAAGTTGGTTCCTTTGTATTAGTGGTTGTGGTATTATTTTAATAACAAACCGATAATTCAGGTTCTTTCAGATCTTTTCATGGGCTGGAAAATCATGATTTGGTTTAAAATGTACCGATATAAAACAACATTGGTTTCTTTTCGTGGTTACAGTTTGATTCGAGTGAAATTATATAAACCAGATATCTGTTGAATATTTGATTATTTACGATGAGCTTTGTCCATGTAAATTATGCTAAAAGTTTAGAGACCAAAGCTCAGGTAAGGGACAAAGGATTCATTGAAAAAAAACAAACTGGAAAGCTAGCATCTAATCAAAAAAGCATGTAATATTTGAAATTTGGGTGCTTGACTTGAATCCAATAAATTGCTCACCCCCATGAGCTATCAGTTAGCATTAATTTCGTTTAAGATCGATCAAAAGGATTCAAAAATATACGACTTCCTAAACAATAAGGACCGATCTTCACTAAGGGTGTATAATGATCTCACAACATTTATGAACTATATAACGCTTCAGACTTACCTTGGAATAGAGATAGAACCGACGAAGTAAATCTTCCATAATAATGATAATACGAAACCAAGAATTCGCTTCATCGGAAAAGGAAACTACGGAGAAAGAAAACCAAATTTGACCAGGTATTCAGCATGTTCCAAGCTAATTATCTTGTAACTTGTCGTAGTTTCGTCATTGAAATCGAAGCCACTTTTGAATTCTAAAACAAAATCTAAACATTTCTAATCTTGTTGATGTGTGACTTCCTTAGAAGTATCACCAGAAGGCAAATACAGGAGCCTCCTTGCCCTGAGTGAAAGATTATTCTACGATTAACGTCTGCATATAGTGTTCAATCTAAACAAGAGCTCTTTTCAATTAACGGAAAACAATAGCCTCAGATTTAAGCTTCAAAAGTTAATTAAGGCTAACGGAACGTGCATTTTCTCGATCCACAATGCAGAGGTGTCTAATAGTTAGGCATTTGTGAAGCAGTTAAGAATATTGCGAGGAACAAGAACTTGTAGCAGATTTCAATTTCGCATGACAAACTTGTGAAAATAGGAAATTTTATCGAAAATCATATTAGCAATTGCAAATGCTGTGGTCATAAACTGAATATAAATTCACAGAAATCAATCAAATATCACTAGATTAATATCAAGGAAGTCACTTGCTCATGGATTGTTGATAAGTTTGCTCTTTGAGTAGGCAAAAACAGACGCTTAAAACTAGAATTCAATATTTCGAAGTTTCCTTCCACTTTCCACTATTGATCACAAAAACCAACAAAGTCTATCAAAGTCTAACAATTTTTTAACTTTATATACATATATTTCTTTATTATTATATGCCTGTTTTCAAACCAATTATTCTTTAGCTAACATGCATATACACCGTTAAGGCTCCGACACGCGGTGCAACATTGCGTGCAACATCAAACTAAAATATAAAAACATAAACGTCTGTTTTATTATTTTTATGTTATTCGTATTAACCCTGTGAATTAAACGAAAAAAATCGAGATTTTCTCTGGTTTGGCTGTTGAAATAGTACTGTAATCATAATGTTACAAGTAATGTTGCAGGGAATGTTGCACCGTGTATCTGAGCCTTTTAGTAACCTGGATTAAAAGTTACAAATAAAAAACATCTATATGAATTATGGAAGGATAAATTTGATATAATATCCCAACCGCTACATTGATATGTCTTTTACCAGTTACAGTTTTAAACACATTTTGTGAATTGAAACTGATCTACGTACACTCGGTTCATAGAACAAGTTTGGAGCTGCTAAATTACCCATTTTATCCAGTTTGTCATGTACCTTGTCATGTACCTTGTACGTTCTTACCTCTCTAGATCTATGAATAGTACTTGGGAAAACCTACTTCTTCGATGGCATAGATGAGGCACTCAAAACTGACTTTCATGTCAGGCGAATAATGTAATATTCAAATGTGACACTATTACTTGATCAACTTAATTAACTGAAGACTGGTTATGGTCATGTCTTGTACAAACCTTGAAAGTATTATGGTGATTTCAATTACTAAACTTGAGGTACGTTATTTTTCTTTTTTTCAAATCGAAAGAAATAATCGCTGAGGTACGTCATATTGTAATACTACTTCCTGCTTAAAGACCTTATCAAAGAAAGAAATGTTTAAATCTTATGAAAAATTTTTTTTTTTCAATTGTTAAAAGATAAACCTTTAAGCTTCGGATGAAAATATTTTTGTTTCGCTTCTTTTTAATTTAGCATGGTTTCAGGAATTCATTTCTTAAGAGGACATGAGTCAGCCAATTATGTCGTTAATGTCGATGATAGATAATCGTATTTTGTTCGGAAGGAAAGCAGCGTACAGTAGATTCCTGATTTTAGGGGAATTGTCCGTTATGTCGGTGGCAAATGTGGCGCGGCAAAGATCTGCGTGAAAACGAAAACAAGCAAGCGATAATTAAGGTTTGGAAAAGGAAGTAGAGGCTTAGATTGGAAGGGAAAGATATAAGAAAAAAAGAAGAAAATAGTTGAAAATATGAGAAGAATGAACGAGCGAACGAACGAACGAATGAACCTACGAACGAACGAACGAACGAACGAACGAACGAACGAACGAACGAACGAACGAACGAACGAACGAACGAACGAACGAACGAACGAACGAACGAACGAACGAACGAACGAACGAACGAACGAACGAACGAACGAACGAACGAACGAACGAACGAACGAACGAACGAACGAACGAACGAACGAACGAACGAACGAACGAACGAACGAACGAACGAACGAATCAACGAAAGAAAGAAAGAATAAAAGAAAGAAATAATGAATGAGTGAACAAACGAAAGAAAGAAAGAAAGAAAGAAAGAAAGAAAGAAAAAAGAAAGAAAGAAAGAAAGAAAGAAAGGAAGAAAGGAAGAAAGAAAGAAAGAAAGAAAGAAAGAAAGAAAGAAAGAAAGAAAGAAAGAAAGAAAGAAAGAAAGAAAGAAAGAAAGAAAGAAAGAAAGAAAAGAAAAATGAATGAATGAAAGCTGTAGGAAAGAAGGAAAGAAGGAAAGAAGAAAGAAGGAAAGATACAATGAGGCAAGATGAGTATTGCTCGCTATACCTGCATGCATGGCCGTTGTAAGCAAACACCACAGCAGCCGTTGATCGATAAAACGTCTCACAGAAATTCAAAGATAAAGAGACAAAAACCTTCCATGCTCAGAATGACCGGCTGTCGTCAAGAATCCCTTTTCAATGAAAAACGGATTCAAATAATTTTCTTCAAAATTAATTCCAAAAGTATACATGATCCACTTTAAGTTGTTTAAAGCTTTTGAAAACAAATTTCAGAGACGAAATATTAAAAAAAAAGTAAAAAAAATTACACAATCAAAGATTCACTAATGAAATCCGGCCGTTTAAAGTGTTTTGAATCTTTTGAAGGAAAATTTGACAACATATTTCAAAGGAAGCTGTGGTGACAAATGTTATTTATCAACTAAGATCTACTAACTGACTTCAAACACCCTGTTAGGTGTTGATGAGGATATTCATCCAATCAAACAACTATGATAATTGTCCTAAAACTAGCTAGTTAAAGACGTGTTATGGTAAACTGTTTTTCAGCTTAGCTCTCTTTATTCCGAAAATGCATGATAGATGATATTCCATTATACTTGAAAAACCCTTATGAATTATCTATGTTCGGCCGAACGTCTGACAGCATGGAAAATTGACTCAAATTTTTGATCATAAAAGATTCAGTTCACAAGTGTTGGTGTTAATGCATAAAACGATTTCCCCATTTTCGCTCATGCTATCGTTTTGCTAAGCTAGAAAGAAAAAGAAAGAAAGAAAAAAAAGCAAGAAAGAAAAAAAAAAAAAAAAAAGAGAGAGAAAGGGAGATAGCAATAATCGAAACTATCGATAAAATATTCGTTTCCATAGAAACCATCCTTAATGGTTTTCCAACACTCCAAAGAACATTAGAAAATCTTGGATAACAAATTGAAATTACTAAAATGAGGAGTATTTGTTTTCCTTTATTGCGTGCGAAAATCTATATAGATCCGAGCTAAGAATTATATATTTTTTGGTCGAAAACATTTAAATTTAGAAGCAACATAATGACTTGAGTTTTATTGTAAACCTTTTTGTTATTACGCGTAAACCTCCCTGTGGGATAGTGACGGATGCGAAGTCTGTAAAAATAGAAAAAAAAAAAAAAAACTACTAATAGAGAGGAAATACCTACTAGCTTGACGAAGCCCCTGCCAACCTGTAGCTAAGGGGATGGGGTTTGAATTTAAAGCATTGATTGACAGAAAAGTTCCTATCGAATATGATTATTAAGATTTTGACTTTAAAAGATAAAACAATTCCAGGACTATTTGCTGAATTTTTTGCCCTTCTTACTAAAATTAAAATTAAAAAAAAAAAAAAAAAAAAAAAAAAAAAATGTAAGGATGTTATAGTGAATTTGGACAATATTTTCACTTTCTTGTCTAACAAATTTCCACACGAAATATAGTCTGAAGTGGATGTACAATCCTTATTAGTGAATATAATGGTTGGATCATTTAGCCGAGAGTTTAGTATTCAAGCAAATCCCCTCGATCAAGTGAATCATCTACATTTCTCGTTTTCGATCACGACAAGTAAAAATGTACTTTTTATCACACTAGATACTGGCCAAGAAAAAAAACCCGCTGTAAATATGGTACTGAGTAAGCATTAATTGTCCGGGAGGCTGTTTAAATGCATCCAGTATGTTTTACAGTTATATCGTATTTACATTTTCGAGTGCAGCATAGCGAGATATCTTAGTCTTTCCTCGACTTACCTTGTTGACAAGGAACTCGCTCCCAGCCGCCCACTCGGTGTTTATGACATATCAAGATGAAAACTTGCTTTAACAACGAACACTTTCAACTAGGCTGTAACATAGTTATTTATTTATACGGGAGTGAAGTGAAGTTGGAATTAATTTTCAATATTGTCTGATGGCTTCGCATGTTTGGTCATAAGGGACAGTTATTGGGGGGGGGGGGGGGGGGGGACGGGGGATGAGGATGGAAGAGACTGGAATGATTCTTTAACGAACTGATTGGAAAAACAGGGGTTTAGTTTTTCTTTGACACTAACGAATAATAATTAAAAGTTTTTTTTGTGCGTAATATATTTATATTTGACTGTGTACAGAACTTGAACTTGAACAGAAGCTTACCAAATTCTCCCCCACCCTTCCTCCCATAAATAATGAACTGTCGTCCGTTATTGCTTCCATTGAAAAACATATCGATACTTAAAAGCAAAACACAAAACTCGGTCAATTAGTTTAGTCGATGTTGATTAGTCGATGCTAATATGGACCGAGAATTATTTTCTAAGTGGGTCTAGACGTGATTTAAGCTTTTTGCGAAATCAATATTATTGGCGTAAGTTAAGTAATCCTTTGATGAGAACTTACCTCGAGAAAGTGTCTTATTTAACTATATGAATATAATGACTGGGAAGCAATCATAATAGCGTAGACTTATAGTCTAAAAATTTCATTGCTCGGAATTTCAATTCGAAATACAGTTTGTTCCTCTGGAAGTCAAAAAAGAAAAACCTTCAGAATCCCTGCACCAAGGCTCTATCGAGTAAAACTATTATATATACCCACTCAAAAGATTAAGGGCTCCGGTTAAGTAGGTAGATAGTGCCTAGTACTTGGAAAATGGAAAACCATACTTTGGTAGGCGTTTTTCGATTAATTTTTAAAGAGTTTGGCTGCTCTAATTGCTTTGCTACTATGAGTAACTTCGTACCTTCATTTGTTTATAAGCCAAGCAATCTCGGACCCGAGTCGACACTGAGGTGAACTTATTTAACGAAATTAGGTAGATGGAAATCGTAGGATTTTGACAGAAGTCGTTAGCGCACCTTATTTCAGTTTGTATGTGTCAGAAGAAGCACGATAAACTTTCGCACATATAAATGAATGAGAGTCAGTATATTAATAATTTTCTTTCAATGGCAGCTGGCATTAACCCTTAGTTAATTGCGATGTTTTGCGACTACGAAATACTGAAGTTGCCATGAAACGTTCAATTCATAGACAATCCACAACTCGCTCGTTTTGAACATCTATCCTACGATGGGTATGAGTTTATGTTAAGACATTCTTAAACAAGAAAAGAACAACGTCCTTGAGAATGAAGAGGTGTCAGATCAAACAAATAACAAATGGTGTTGAAACTCTGAGAGGGTATCGCTTTCTTTTGTCATTCTTATTCAGTTTCCAAATATGGCATGCAATGCACTATTTTAGCGAAAAAAGGCGCCAAAGTGTGCCTCAAACAAAGTGGAATTTTAAAGATCATTCCCTTTGCCCGCTGGGCCTTGTTTTGATATCCAGTGGATCTTTTGTCTAAAAGGACATTGGGTTGTAATTAAGCTGAAAGTACAAACATCAGCGAAAAAATGTACATGAACTTGATGTTCCTGCACCACCATTTTAAATGGAGACCGAAAGCTTACACCTCATACCCTAGTGTAAAATTGCATAATAGATTCTTGGAAATTCTGTACGAAACAACTCTGAAACAATTTCTGTGAGAACACACACATCGTGTTGCGTAACTCTGATATCTGCTATTCATAAACATTTTTCCCGCAGTAGTTATAGAATTTTTTCATAATAAACCTTTCTGTTCCATTCTGTATATCAAAAACACATCTTAGCTTGTCCAACCTAGCAACAGTGACTAGGGAGGTATAGAATAATTCAATTCTGGATCGGTATATTAGAAGCAAAGCCGGCGAATGATTGAGGTTCAGTTTGTTTTTCTATAAATGTGCCTCAGGGTTTTTTTCCTCTACCGGTTGAAATTAAGTTCAGAGCTGTCATATTGAAGTGGTATGTGTTTGAGCTAAAGTTGGCCTAATTTAAAACCAGTATTCGTAATGAATTTCATTCAAGAGACTTGAGTGATGATACAAACCAGTGAAGGAATGAAAGAGGTGACCTAGGAATATCTGCTTAGCTTTCAGTTTTATTGTTAAGAATAGCTAACAGCGTGAACAGCGGCGAATGTTTTGTGCAAGGAATTCATTTTTAATAACATTCTTGCATTTATCCGTGTATCGAAAGGGAATAGAAGCTCTTAATAAGTAAGTTCTCAATAACCAGTAAGGCTCAGTCAACACTAAGAAGGTGTCACTTCGCTAAAATGGCTTCGTTCGTTAACACCGTGCTAAGTTTTGTACAAACGGATCCTCTAAAACTTGTCCAAAGCTATCTAAACTATCTCATAATGTATTATTACTTTAAGATGACTTAAGACGTAACGAGGGGCTCAGGAAGGTCGCATGCTATGCCATGTCTTTTTAAACCGAGTTTCATTGAAGAAAGAACGTCCCCTTCAATCTTAACAATTACCATTTGCCTGTTTGGCTCTTTTGTTGTTCTACGTTTATTCCTTTCTTTATGCCTAAATTATAAGTGCTCGAGAGGTCTTTCGACAAAAAAAAAAAAAAAAAAAAAAATTTTTCACATCTTGCTTAAAATTGGCAAAAAATGATCTGCATTAAATTTTCATTTGGTTGTGAGTGTCCAAAAGTGGTTGAAATTACTTACGTTTCAAACTTTCGTGGTAAGGCCTTCACTTGTTAGCCGAGGAGATCTTTCTCCTGCTGCCGGTTAAGCTGTATGGAAGCGGTGCATTCTGCTGTTGCTGAAACTTACACTGAAGCTTTTGTAGCAGACACTGTGTTTATTATTGTTGATACAATAAATAAACTATTTTTGGATTTGCTTTAAGCAAGTTGGCGATGGAAAGAGTTTAAAATACTTATAGATTAATTTTTCAGCGAAAGTGCGTTGCCTTAATGGCGCGTTAATTACAGACCCCAACCTGTGCAAATGCGAAAGCTTTTATTTCTCCTTATTGATGGCCTAGATATAAAGTCTAATGGTTTATGCACTTTGATTCTCAAAATGAAAAAAAAAATGAGGTGTCCCGAGCACGTTTTCGAGATAATGAATTTCGAATATCATCATCTTCACAAATTTAAAAAAAAAAAAAAAAAAAGAAAAGAAAAATGGCGGAAATCAAGCTTTGCACAAAAAATTTATAACTAGAAAAATTAGAAAGCTATGGAAGTAATTTTCTCAGAACTTCTAGATATTATTTTCGAAGACTAACTAGAAATATTTGAAGAAAGTTTTTGTGAACCGAAAATCTTCTCAAGTGATGACGACGAAAGCACATAGGACACTTTTTCTATAAGTTTTAATAATTACATTTTCTTCAAACTTTCTCAAAGGATTGATTTTTTACCTGCTGTTTTAGGAAATTCAAAGAAAAATGTAGAGTAAAAATGTTGGTGTTTTGCCCAGTTGAAGTTCATAATGTGTATGGTTCCTCAATAAATGTTGATGGTTATTATGCGGTTTTGAGGTATTTTTGCGCGCGCGCACATCGTGGTCTCAAATTGAACGTTCAAAAGTATTCAGCCACCTTAAACAACAAGTAAATGTTGATAATTTAAAGAAAAAAGAAAAGAAAAAAAAGAAAAAAAGCTAGACTTGTAGAATTCAGATGCATATAAGAGTAGATCAAGTTGCCCAATAGTAAGTCATTCATATTTATAATCATTCGTATGTTCTCACCCTTATAATACCCTTAATAAGATTTTTATAGCGACAAACAGAACGAGGCGATATAATTTGATTTATCTATTTTCAGTTTAGATTTGAGAAAACCGCCTTAGAATGATCACCAATAATTGTTGCTTGTAAGTGAGAAAAAAATGGTTCGAAAAAATTGACCTATATTTGTATGAGTACATAAGGCTTTTTCTTTCCTGTTGCCTTAAATTTCAATACGTTATTGATTTCACGCATTTATACGATATTCCGTGTTATATGGAAGGAAGGACTACTATGGCAAGTAGAATGTATTGCCAACGATACCGTGTTCATTTGTTAGATAATTTACACCAAACAAAGAAAAATAAAAACCTCCCGGCAGTTCCTTCAGGAATCCCACTGGCAACAGCGCGCGAGAAAATGCTGGGTGTCGGTCAAGTGAAGGCCTTTTCCTTTAGTTACCATGCGTCATCATTGCTGAAACTTGTGGCAAAAATTAATGCAACTTCAATATTTCCTGAGAACATTATTGAAATTTGAAGGTACTACTGAGTGATTATGAAAATAAAGTTAAAAACATCAGGACCACTAATTTCCCTTACCTTTTTTGAAGATGAACGTGTTAGCGATGCCGGAGGTTTTTAAACTACGCATGGAGAACTAAACCAAGTGAAAAGATTCCTCGCACGTTATAAGGAACAAACTTATCTCTTCTCATCTTTCCATGAAATTCAAACCCTTAATGATAAACTTAAACACCAATTAGATTTATTGTAACAAGAACGTTAACAACTGATAGTAGCTGGACAGCAATGAATAATTGAAAAATAACAACTTTCTACAACCACGTACTATGTATATATATATATGTATATGTGTAGATATATATGTATATGTACATGAGATGAACACACCAGAGGGAGGCAATATTTGACTTGATTTTTACTTCTTTCTTACCATCACGTATACTGGCTCTTATCTCACTCAAAGCTAATAAGCAACCAAACATAGATCTCTATATATCTCTCTCGCGAATCAAAGAATTTTACTCAGACCTATTTTTTTCTTTGAATAACAAAAATTTGAAATGTCTAAACCACTATTTGAATTCGTGTTGTTTAGATTGGCTAAGAATAATATAATATTTGTGATTGAATAATATAAGTGATTGATTAAATTATTTGTTCAAAACATTTGGCGCGAAATCGCACGATTTTTTTTTTATCCGATAAGCAATTGATAAAGAAAACCTATCAATCAGTTTTGATAACGATCCCACAGCACGGATGTCCAACGTTGCTTCACAATATCTTATCAAAAAAGCACATCGTAATCTAAGCAAACCGTACATTTAATGACGTCGGGGGATCTTTCTGATCTCATTCATAAAATCTATTTTCAAATCAACTTGCCAAAAAAATACGGCTTATGATAAAAGAGGCAATAACTCTGAACAGCACAAAACTAGCGGCATTCATCGATTTGCGTTATGGATGACAAAGAAATGAAAAACATTCTAAGTATATATTCAAACGAACGAGCGCCGTCAGTTGTTCATCATATCTCTATCCATCAGTAAATTAAAGTTTTGAGAAATGTTTTGTCTAACTTCTTTTTTTCATGACATTTTTGCTTATAGGATTAGGCAAAGCGGAACTACACCGGATAAATCATCGGCCGTAATATAAAAACACTGAACTAAAGATATAATTGCTATGTAGTTATTCTAATTCTATGGTCATCTTGTTTAGTCTATGATATTAAAATGAAAAAAATTCTTATCAGGGAGCAAACATGATCAATCAGATAAAAATTAAAGAATGAATACATATTATAGCAAATCACTATAGGACTATAAATTTATAATAGTAATGTGCATTGGTAGAGTTTTATTGGCCGTAGTTTTGCGAAAAGATTGTATTTTCCGGCAAACGATTTTTTTACGACCAACTTTCTTGCATTGTAGGATTCCATGGTTTCGGTCCTACAACAAGGCTGGGATGAAACCTCATTATATATTTTTATCTTATTTATTAACTGTACAACTAGATATAGATACAAATATCTAATAGTTAAGGGTATAGTCAACAGGAGAAGAATCTTATGTAAAGATGATCCTCTATATATTTTTATCTTATTTATTAACTTTACTGCTAAATATAGATACAAATATCTAATTGAGGGGATAGTCAACATTTATAAGATATATAATATAATTTATATCATGCTTAGTTTGGCTTAACAGAACGTCAAGTATAATAACCTAAAAAGAACAGTTCATTGTGTCGTCACCATCAACCATTGCATGCCAAGGCCTTAATCAAATTATGAGAATACGACCGTGGTGTATTCTCGTATACCGCACACATCCTTTAATCGTCATACTATAATATACAGTGTCGTTTGTACCAAAGCTAAACCATCATCAACCTCGAGGTTTGAAAAAATAATAATGAAATATCACAGAAAGAATAAACTGGCTACATAGAATTAGAAATTGTGAAACTCTGTAAAGTAAGACTACTTTAAAAGGTGTTGTTGGTCAATTCTTGTAATTGCTTGGCTTGTCAGACCCATTAAGCCATTCCAGATGGTTGAGTACTTCATCAGTTAATGTATTCATTATTGAGTAGAGATTTCACAACTAATTCAATTCACGTATAATTCACGGATTAAGAAAGGAATCGTTATTCATCTGATGAGGTCTAATTTAGAGATTCATTTTGGATCGGCTAATAATGATAATCATGGCTAATAATGGCTAAACATTTCTTTGGAAAATTGCGTGTAATGAAAGAGCGAAATTTCAACTAGCATATTTCGTTCACTTGGGGATTGACGACTGAAATACAGAAGCTTGCATATCCTATATTATTACTAGTTAGTTATGAAGCTTGAAGTTAAAAAGTACAGTGTTCTTGTCATGAAAATAATTTACAGAAAAAGAGAGGGGTAGGGTGGCGAGGGAGGAAGGTAGAGGAAGAGAAAACATTAAAAAAAAGTAACATTTTCCATGGCTATCTTACGTACATGTGAAGAACAATTCAACTCAGTTATACTCACCAAACAACTTCTCTCTGACAGCTTCGATTTTTAACTAGCTTGTAAGCTTAACACTTTCCTTAACTAGCTTGTAAGCTTAACAACTTGCAGAGGTTATCGGTCGTCCTTTGAAAAGCAATTACACTGCAGCAAAGAAAAATGAAAGTTATACCAAGAACAGGTGATTTTGAAAGTAATCAAGGGCCAGTAGGACTTGAGTTCAGGCTTGTCGGTTTGTGTTGGAATACGTTTATCAGTTTGTATAAATTTGTTCTGTAGACGTTTTTCGTCTGTTTGTTTTGTACTACAGCGTTTTGGTAAAACTTTGTCCAGACAATAAGACAAGGATTACGTGAGAGCTGTATGTGTACACTGCAGCATAATTTAATCAAACGGAGATTAGGTTTGCACTTGGTTTGTCTTATATATTTTATCCGTGCCATTTTCTTTTTGTTCAGGCCCATTCAAAATCATAGACCTATGCTTGCAATTTTTACTGATAAACTTAATTCAATTCAAGATAAATTGCAGGGTTTCCATATCCCTCAACATCCCCTTTTCTTCCTTTCACTAAGTGTATATATGCACATATCACATGTGGACTCGGTTGCCATAACTATCAGGAAAAAAAAGTCGGCAATCATAGCTTTCCTCTTCAAGCTCGTTTGCCTCTGCATGTATCATTGCTTTTGATTGCATGCCCCCTTCCAGGGTATTGGTCGTGTATGTGTATCAGACTATGCGGATGACTACTGTTTTGTTGTATCAAACCATTTAACCTTACAGTAAGACTCACCTAAGACTTCAAGATGTCATTAATCTTGTCTGCTTCGAATTCTGAAACCAGCTACGATATAAATCCATACAAGGTGGAAAATGTTTAGATAATTAGAATATTAAAATATTTAGAAAGGAATCTTAATAAAGATGATAATGATTGCTACAAATATCGATAACACAAGGGGAAAAATATGATAAAAATCGAAAATATAATAAGTTTTATGTAAAAATATACTCGGCTCTAGCAGCATAGCAGATGATATAAACGAGTTAGTAAGTTAGTGCACATTCGTATTTAAACTGCATGTATGAAGGGAAGAATAAACGAAAGAAAATTTGGAGTCGAACAAGCGACAAACGAAGAAAGGTATAAAAAGGAAAGAACAAATGCTTGAGAGAATAGCTGAGTGATATATATTGCCGTTTAAAATTTTAACAGACTTTAGCGGTCTTTCATATGTTTTTTATCTCTGTTGACCGCAAAACTAGCATTGCTACAGTATTTATTCTCCTTTGCTTACTTCCTTTTCTGTTATTTAATCAATTTCAGGACTTTAATAAAAAAACCTACGTAATCATCTTCCGTTTGATTCACTGAATTCGTTTGAAACTTCTATCTTATCTTAATTTTTTATTTTGTGGTTAGTAATGAAATTGACTTCAAACGATTATCTCTCGCGCATGCATAAAACATGTTTTGGAAAAAATCCTCGATGGAATGAAAGGAAAAAGGCGACTCTGATTCTCGACTTATTTGGGTAATACGCCAACATTGTTTTGATTGCAAGTTTGGTATACAACGAGCAATTTAAAATAAAAAAACACCAGTTTAAAACTATACTGGCTTCAATTTCAACCCACACTTTTCCTTTCTATATAAGTTCATTTGCATACGTGTATGTCTAACGTCGAACATCTATCACTCCTACTATCGCACATGCGCTCTTACCTCTATAGCACTCAATCTTTACAGCTTTTTAGGGAGAATACTCTCGACATCCTTCTTCAAACAAGTTCAATTTATTCTTCTTCGGTAACGATGTTCAGTCAGTTTTTATCAAGTCTATGAGGACACACGTTTCATTGGAAAGTAATGGACAACAAGCTCTAGTAATAGAGTCTTGTGAATTGAAGGAAATCGTAGTACAAAGAACCATCTGATAAGTTTGCGTATAGATAATTGGTGCAGATTTGACCTCCTCTTGAGATTTTGAATTTATTTTGACCGAATCTTAATTTGCACAACGGGACAAGTGATTCAACTTTAATAAGACAAATGTGATCCAATAGCCAAATGGATTCCTAAAGCTATTACATTTACTACAAGATGAGATGAAAACGTATTAACCTGATCAACAAAGCATCGACTGCTATTAACATCTGTAAAATTAAATTCCATTAAGATCTTACTGGCATTTTTCTTTATCAATTGATTACCGACAAGGTACTCCTTGTTGATTTTCTAGTTATAATATTATGGATCGTTTTTCTTTTTACTGTTATTTGGGAAATAATAAATGAGGTGATTTGTGTGGAGCGTGTTATATAAACAGGAAGGGAACAGGAATGTCTACCTAAGTCCAGCAGGTTAGTAAGCACAAAGGAATGAGGTTGGACGAAAGTGATCATGAAAAAAGGCCAGTTGGTTCTTTGTACTGACGAGTCTTCTAGAAGCCCTTGAATGCGCTTGAATATTTCTTAAAACTTAGCGGGGAATGTCTCATGATCAGTTCTTTTGTCCTAGACAGCCAATCAGATAACGCGTTATATCTCCTGTCTTGAACCAGAGGTCTTGAATATATTTGGTGTCAAGAAGAGCGCGAGTAAAGTGCCCACTATTTTCTAAAAATATATAGGCTTTTACGATGAAGTATAAAGTTCAGTAGGAAACACAAAATTACAGTTGTTTTAAGAACTTTAGAGACGAGATTCCTTCAGTTTCTCCATTTTAAAAGCATTTTATCTAAATTTATCTGAGCGCAGTGTTGGCATGGTTCAAAAGGAAATGCACTCTATCATTTATTAATAGCAATATATTTATAGAAGTATTTCTGCGACGCCTACAGCAGATCAGTTTCTCGGTACACTTAACGAGGCAGCCAAACTTAATTAGCTTTATGGATTGGGATGTGCTTGAGCCTCTCTGGTTCAGACACGGGCGGTAAGGGGTTATCGTGTGAAATCATAACGGGTTTTTTTAATTTTCGTGATCTGTGAGGAGCATGTTCTAAACGTCTTGAATCGTGAATTTTCTTGAATCTGAACATTTTATAATTTCCGTGAGCCGTCGTCGCCCTTTTTTAATCTTCGTGAAGCGTGCCGAGACCCCCCTCCCCCTTACCGCCCCTGTTCAGAAGCATATTTTCTATGATGTCGTTAAAATAATGTAAGAATATTTGTAGTTGAAATTTTGTAGCCTGAGAAAACAGACGTCCTTTCGCTCCTCATCCCCCCGCGAAACTAAAACGTCCTTTTCAGTTTTCTCAGGCCATATATTTTGTAGCTTATGGATCCGGATTTTCAAGCGATGAAATTCAAGGAAAACTGATTCATTCAGAAAAACTGGATTAAACATTTCATATTTGAAGTAAAATGCACAATACCTATTTCGACAGAGAGCTGTAATCCTAAACATTAGTGTTCTTATTTTAACTTACCTAACATAACCGCGCTATCGTTTGCCATTCGCCCCTTCTCTATAGCAATATTCATCGGATTCAAGAGGGTAATTAGACAAGAAAAGCCGTGAAAGAAAGGCTGACTTACACAATTCCAAAGTTCAAAGAATACATTTGCATAATATTTCCGACATATTTCTATAATATTCACATGCATATTCCAAGAAATTGAATTTCATAATATGGACGTGTCGAAATGGTTAGGCTTTTTATTTCGGTATTTCGAATGTTTTCCCAAAATATTTTCATAATTTTAAACTCAATTTTTCAAGGCTAAACAAGAATTCGGAATTTTTATTAAAATAAATGCTTTAAAAAGTATCTTAAATCACGGCCATGTAAAAAGGGTTTACAGCTCGCACTGTATATTCTTCAACAGTTATCTCGTAAAAAAAAAAAGATCTTAAAATAATAATTAAAAAAACCCATAAGACTATAGAGGGATGAGGATTGAGAAGACAGTAAAAAGATTTTATTGTCTCTTTACTGTTTTACGAACAATAAGTGAGATTAAAGTATTTTATGCTGTAACGGCACGCTTGTAAGGTGTTCAAATACAGTTCTTTGAAAGCTAATGCCTATCACACTGTCAAAGCTGTCTTAACTATCATGATAGTAGCTGTGTTAAGTGCCAAACACCTGCTCACGAAAAAACCTCCAGAGTCTTCTACGCATGTATCAGTATTAATATGTAAAAAAGCTTTGATGTTCAAGACAAAAATTATTTCGAATTCTAAAGGGAATTAAAACTGAGTGCTTTTTCGTAATTTGTTGCGTCAGGGTAACGAAAACTGCAAGCAGAGAACTATCCTTACCTTCAGTTTAGGATCTTCTAAGTACTGTACAGTTCAACCTCAAGCATCTGGCCAAACTCTCGGTGTCTTAATCTCTCTAGCACTTGAAATTTATATCCAGTCGATGGAGTATCTTTATTCTTATATGAACCAAAACAATTAATTGTTGGACTGAAAATGTTTTGGAAATTTCGATGGGATATCCCGTTAATGAGTGAATCCCCGTTGTGTGGCACACAAGACAGTGCTTATTTTTAAAATATGTTTTTGTTGATCCGCCAATAGCGATGCAGCACTTCTCTTCTACTTAGGCCTCATTAAAACATAATTAGGAAAACATACAAGGCATTAAAGAATTTAAAGCGCTTGATTAAAATAATCTTGATAAAAAATTATATTTCGATTAGAAATGAAGAAATAACGAAAAATGCCTAAGAACATTAACTGAAATATACTTGATTGTTTCTTTGCGTGATTCCCTCTTATTAAGAAGATATCCTTTAGAACTCTGTAGATCTCGCGTGCTAGAATTATCTTATGCATGCAAATTTAGAAGTAAGAATGTTTACGAAAAGGAGCGATTTGTATTAGCTGTTGTAGAATTAACTTCGAGTTGAAATGATCAAAACTTAGACTTCAAAATTTGCAATAAGTCAGAGCAGGAAAGGCAGTGATTTTAAGGTATTTTCTTATACATGAAGATTTTACACATGTTAAGTGCATTATTCTTTAAATGTTTTATTGTCTGTTGCTCCGCCTTCTATTCCATTAGCTTCAAGTACTAGTTTCCTTTAGGAGATATTACAAGATAATGAGTTGTTGAGTCCTTCAGCCGGTCTTAACAATAAGGAAATATTCTCTTTGTAAAGTGAAGGTCAGCAACAAAATTCTGTTATGAGCACGATGATATTTAATACCTATGGCAAGTGTTTCCCCAATTTATTAGGAACCGTGAAACTTAAATAAGGTACATAGATGTTGTAAAGATAGGTTTATAACAAGGAAAGAGGAAAGACAGCCAACTGATAACTAGTAAACTGTAGCAAAAAGTGTTTTTATAAAATCTAAAAAAAAAGAAAAAAAAAAAAAGAAAAAAAAAAAAAAAAAAAAAAAAAATCCGGCATATGTGCCGTAACGGCTTAGAACACAAATCTGAAAGAAAATAAAAAACAATGTTAATTACAATATATTTGTTGCTAATCCTTTTTCCTCTAAATCGTTATCTCATCGCTCACAAGTACATCGGTTTTTGTGATTGAGTATTGCTTGAGGCAAGCCAATTTGAGGATCGTAAAACTTTTATCAGCAACAGCAAACACATTTACTAATTCAACAGCAAATGCTAATTGGCTCAAAAATTAGCGCGAATTATTTAAACGTCTGAAGATGTTTATCAAATGCTTGAGAGATATATAAGATTATAACTATACACGGAAAGATTATAGCAGCGCACGATAGAAACGGCCATTGGTATTGAAAAACCAATCTGGGAAATTTCTTGAACTCACAAATATTCTACATAAAATAGCGGGTAACCCTGAGCAACAGAGAAGCCTGGTGGAAGATCAAAGTGTCGGTGTTGTTGGAGTAGTGCATTCTTTACTTTGCAGTGGTATGAGTAAAAGAATCTGATATTTTCTATTGATAACATAATTCTGGTTTGTTAGTGCACTTGTTTCCCTTATCCTCAAACCTAACCCTTTTCATAACATCTCCCCCAAGGCTCGGTGTTGTATGTGAGTAGAGTTGTTTGTTGGTTCTCTCCTGTACTTTGAGGAATTTTCCGGGTTCTCTGGTTTTTCCTCCCTCATCAAAAATCAACTTCTAAATTCCAATTGGAATGCAGTGGAGGAATCCATTGTTAATTCTCATTTATTTATCAATTATCATTATTTTTATTTATTTATCTATGGAATCCATAGGTTTCTTGAATTCAGCTGTGAAATGATGAATTCTTTGTTGGCATTCATTCGTCTAATGTATATCATCACATCATATCAATCAGTAGGCACAGAATGACTCAATCGAAGCCTTCACATAAAGCTATTATAATAAATATGAAAGAATCTGTCAATAATTATCATCTAGAATCTATAGCTTCTTTGGCCCAGCTCAAACGTCGATCTTTTCATGAGCCGAACTTAATGACATCAAAGAAGACCGCCTTGTTACCCATTGTTTTCAATGTGTTAGGCTCACGACGTTTGAACTGGGCCTTAGATTCCTGTTGAATATTATACATTTTCAGCAACGTGTGGGAGAATTCGGGGATATAGACTCCTCGAAGCACGTTGGAATGCAGCTCAATTTGGAGGACAAAACCATAGGTTCTAATTCTCAGAAGAATAAAATTCAATTGTTTTGTCTTCCTGATTGAGATGCTTTGACGTCACGTGAAAGGTGTCTATAGGAGTTTGACATTCTGTACCGCGTAGATGTCAAACAAGAAGCGTGTTTTGAGTGCGGGATAGAAAATCTACGAGCAAAACAAGAACGCCAACTTGAAGTGTTTTTTTTCTTTATTTTGCTCACAAATACAAACTTGCTTTTTATGTAAAGATACAACTTATCTGCTCCACTCAAGACCTTTTGGGAAACTGACTAAAGGGTAATTATTTGTTCTTTTTTTACAAGTACTACCCACTCGCTGTGCGGAATTTCTTAGTTTTACTTACTTAGCAAAAAAGTGAAAACAATTCTGTCCGAAAAAATTCTGTCTTCGATTGATACAACTTACGGTAAACACTTTATGATTGCGCTAATTATATATTAAAGTAGCAGAAATGATGGACAACACCGATCCCTACAAAAATATTGTTTTTCCGGTTGTATAAGTTAAGTCAACACTAAAAAAGTGATATTCTTTTTATAAATAGCAGGTACATTTGGCAAGAAACGTTTAAGTTTCTTGGAATGAGTTCAAGTTGAATGTTTTCCACTTTCTTTTTTTAATATCACTCTAAATACTATAACAAATCCAATATACGATGTTAAACAGAATAAAGGAAATCGGAAAAGCGAATTTTGAAATTTTATCGATAGGAGTAGAATTTACCGATATGATATTCTTGATGAAATCTACCGCTTTAGTCTTATTTCTTATCGTAGTTGAAGGCGAAGACTGCTTGGACGCCTCGCTGATGTCGAGGCTGTTCGTTGAATGCTTCATCGACGAACATGCTGCGTCAATCTACAATAAAAAAATAATATTTGTTTTAAATTCGTGTCCAAAATCAAATAGATAAGGAAGGAAGTTACGGTTAGAAGAAGTGGTAATGAGAGGGAGAAAAGCATGGAAGGGGAGGAAGAAGAAAAACCAAAAGAAAAATTTAGAAGAAGAAGAAGATAAAGAAGAAGAAGATGATGAAGAAGAAGACTGAGAAGAAAAAGAAGAAAAAGAAGAAGAAGATCGAGAAGAAGAAGAAGACTGAGAAGAAGAAGAAGAACAAGTAGTAGTAGAAGAAGAAGAAGACGCAGAAGATAAAGGCGAAGAAGAAGAAGACTGAGAAGAAGAAGAAGAAGAAGAAAAAGAAAAAGAAGAAGAAGAAGATCCAGAAAAAGAAGAAGAAGAAGAAGACTGAGAAGAAGAAGAAGAAGAAGAAAAAGAAAAAGAAGAAGAAGAAGATCCAGAAAAAGAAGAAGAAGAAGAAGAAGAAGAAGACTGAGAAGAAGAAGAAGAAGAAGAAGAAAAAGTAGTAGTAGAAGAAGAAGAAGAAGAAGAAGTAGTAGTAGAAGAAGAAGAAGAAGAAGAAGAAGAAGAAGAAGAAGAAGAAGCAGAAGATAAAGAAGAAGAAGAAGACTGAGAAGAGGAAGAAGAAGAAGAAGAAGAAGAAAAAGAAGAAGAAGAAGATGAAAAAGAAGAAGATGAAGAAGAAGAAGACTGAGAAGAAGGAGGAGGATGAGAAGAAGGAGGAGGAAGTGTCACATTTACACTTTGCAAACTTACTTTTTCATTTGCATTCTCCGTGTCTCCTTCTTTTACTTCTTGGTCCTCTTTTTTAGCTTTCTTGATTTTGGATAGGGCAGCATAATCGTGATACAAAAGCACTGCAATGTACTCCAGAACAGCTCCAAACACAAAGAGAAAGGATACGATCAGGTACAAATCAAGGGCTTTGATGTAAGACACCTGGAATAAAAACGTAAGTAAACCAAATGAACACTCCTCTTTGCACAGAAAAGTCAGAGTTTTTTTTTTGGAAGTGGAAGTGGTAGTTGCAATAGAAATAGCAACGGTAATAGTTAGCTAGCTGGGTGGTAATCACGGTTACACCCTCCATACACCGCAACCCGGTTGGCTCAGTTTGTTGAGCACCGGACTTTCGTGCGAGATGTCGTGGGTTCCAGCCCCGGAAGCCGGACTAACACTCAGGGTCTTAAAAAAACATCTACAAATGACTAGACCTTCACGTGGCTTGGATGACCACGTAAAATGGCGGCCCCGTCTCTCCCGTCTCTCGGGGGAACGTAAAAGAACCACTGAGAACGTAAAGAGACCCTGGCAGTGACCACCCTCAATGGCTGGCCTTTACTAATGATTTCTTAATGGGTTGATTGTGAGATAGGGATGGGAGTTTTAAGGGGTTTGGAATTAGTGTAATGTACCATCATTGTTACCTTAGGTACAGTGCTCCTAAATGATCCATTGAGAGTCACGATGGTCAGCACTGTAGTAATACCTAAAGCTATTCTTGCAGGGACGGCATTCTTTGAGATCCAAAATGACAACCAAGACAGCGTTACGATAAGGAAGGTTGGAGCGTAGACTTGAAGCAGTGAATATCCAAGACGTCGTTGAAACTCAAATGAAGCAACAAGCTCTGAATAGTGTGCTGGAAGGGAGTTGAAAATGAATTAGTGCGTTTTTTCAAATTTTTATTTTGCAGTTGAATATTTTTGAAGTTGTTGCATTTTAGTAGGAAAAACAAAATAAATATGCAGATATGAAAACCAAGTCCACATAAAGACCTGCACTCTTTATCAGAAAGGGTGCCATGAATGTTGAGTCGCAACACAATGTTTTTAGGCAAAACAGTGCAATGGAATTTTTGCGAGGTAAACTGTCCAGGGCGGATCCAGGGAAGAGGTGCAGGGAGGTGCCGGAGCTGCGCAACCCAGGATCGACGTTGTTCCCCTATTTTGTATCAATCAATTTATAGCGTGTCAAAATCAGAGCGTGGGACTAGGTTATCCTAATTGTTTTCTTTTTTCGATTTTGAGGATTGCACCCATCCCTTAGCCGTTTTTGTACCCCTACTTTGTAAAATGCCAGATACCCGACACAAGGCCCGATCTTTTTTTGTTCGGCGTTTTCGCGGGCAGGTGCCCAAACAACGCTGCATCCCTTCTTAAAAATCTTGAACAAAATCCTGAATCTGCCCCTGTTGTCCACATCTATCCGCGGAGAGCCATTGGCAAGCCAATGGATGTCGACTCGAATTACACTACCCTGCCTTCGAACCGCCTCAGTTTTTCGCCTCTGCGCATGCCCAGTACATATTTATTTTGATATTTAAAAGACAAGAAAAACGCATGTGTTTCTCACCTTCACGGAATTCTGAGGTAGTTTTGATTTTTTGGATTTTGGTTACTATCATCTGCGCCATATGATCATTCATGACGTTGATGTCCGTATTGTCGTCACCTTTCCAATTATATTCTATTTCATCTTTTTTGTGACCATCTTTTAAAATATATAAGAAATCAATAGGTGGACACAATGTTCATCAACATTGGTATTGTGATGCAAATGTTTTAACTATTTTAAAAATATGTTTCGTAACTTTGCTTTGTTGTAATGTCCAACAGGTTTCACCAACATTTTACCAATTAATATTGAATTTGTAAAATTTCTCGCGCGCTGATAGGCTGATAGCTATGTCCGATAAGCGAGCAGACGCTTAAACATTTACGTCATCGTAACACAACATGAGTCAACCAAAACAAGTTACGGCAAATAACGCCCACCTAACATTAAAAAGGTTTACACTATTGATAAAAAAAGAGTGGCCATGAGATTTAGGGTACTTATTTGTTGCAAGGAGTATGTTATGAAGCGTATGGACAGAAAGCCACTATGACACATATAACACCTAGTACTCTTCCATCTAATAATAAAATATGTTTTCCATAACGTTCTTCATCGAATACTTACAGCTCATAATTCGTAGCTTACATATCTGTGAGTCAAGAGGATATCGATGTAGGTCGATTTCGCATCCCGCTGACAAAGTTATCCTACACGTAGAACCAGTGACTTCAGATAAGTGGATATATTATATTATAAACAAGCTAGTAGTATGTCATCAGGGGAACCAGGGTATCAATGAACTAATCATCCATCCATCCATCCCTTCATCCATCAATCCATCAATCCATCAATCCATCAATCCATCAATCCATCAATCCATCAATCCATCAATCCATCCATCAATCCATCAATCCATCAATCCATCAATCCATCCATCAATCCATCCATCTATCCATCCATCCATCCATCCCTTCATCCATCAATACATCAATCCATCAATCCATCCATCAATCCATCAATCCATCAATCCATCAATCCATCAATCCATCAATCCATCAATCCATCAATCCATCAATCCATCAATCCATCAATCCATCAATCCATCAATCCATCAATCCATCAATCCATCAATCCATCAATCCATCCATCAATCCATCAATCCATCAATCCATCAATCCATCAATCCATCAATCCATCAATCCATCAATCCATCAATCCATCAATCCATCAATCCATCAATCCATCAATCCATCAATCCATCAATCCATCAATCCATCAATCCATCAATCCATCAATCCATCAATCCATCAATCCATCAATCCATCAATCCATCAATCCATCAATCGATTCATCTATTCTCACCTCTTGCTGTACCACACCTCGCCATTTTGTTTTATCTTAACGTCAGTAGTATGCGATGGTACGTCATGTGTCTTCGATCTCTTGATATTAATGAAAAAAGTATCCGGAAGCCAAATAAGGTTCGTGTGCAACCCGGATAAGGTAACTGGACCTTTATTGTTGTTCCTTAATCTGGGATCTATCCACGTTTGGGAAAAGAATATATCTAAAGAGAATTCCTGAAGAGATTGAAAGGAATAATATTAACTGATAAGTTCAAACCCTCTCCACCACAAATGACTGAATCTTAAGAATACAGAGACAGATTTTATAGATTTGGTTTTTAAAAGTTTACTTACTCCTTCAATCTCATCAATTTCGCCGAAGGTAAATATTGTCATTCCCACTGTTACATTCAAAGTACTTTCTAGAAATAAGGTAAAAAGGAACGTGTTTATGGCAACCATTTTACAATGAACATGCCGCTAAATTAAGAATAAATCGGCTACGTCTGGAACAGCTTGCGATGATATTTTGTGATATGATTGACACGATAGGTTTTTCACCAACAAAATTTTCCATAAACACAGGACGAAAGCATTGTTGGATGACAGAATGATATAAACACATTGCTCTTAAAGACACTTTGTTGCTAGTGACAGGTGAATATTGATTATGGCAGCCATGTTGGATGGCAAAAAAAAAAAAAGAAGTTTACTTTAATATAAAGGATTTGAATTGTGATCCTGCGCTTCAACATGGTGTACGTTTGTTGGCTTCCACTACACCTACCTCTGTGATAAGGTCGCAGACGCTTGTCATACTTTGTATTATCTGTAAGCGAACTGATGAACCTTGAGCTCTCATCAAGGCTAATAAAAAATAAAAAACAGAAAAATAAATAGAAATGATTAAACAAAAAAAAAACAAAAAAAAAAAAAAAAAAATGGAAATCTTAAGCTATTCTTAAATATATCATGTCATGTTTGATACTATTTCATTTTACACTATAAACTTCAGAATATGAAATCTGAACTGTAACAGTCAGGTGCATGTTCTACAGTACACATGCCGGTATGGTAAGCACCTTTACTAGAATACATCAAATGTCTCATATGACAAACTCGTGGATAGTACTTCTTGCACTGTTTAGAGACTGGGTGAGTGAGTGATAGATTTGTATATTCAGAACCTTTACAGATTTATCTGTCTAGATTAGGATCGATCATTCATGTACAGATGAAGACCAAAGCGCTTGGCCGGGGCGCTTGGTCGAATATTCAACAAGTAAAGACAAAAGTTCTCGTGTTGTGGTCCAAATTTTAAAGCAATTACTCAACACAGATGGATGTCCATAAAGGGCTAATTTGCCTATAATTTTTTATAACCTAACTACAATCGGCGAAGAAATACTTTGAGACCCTTACAAAACAGAAAGCCTAATTCTTTTAGGAAGAAAGTTTAGTCTTCCAACCCCTTCCCCAGCGTAATGTTGGTGGAAGAGTAGTTGTGGCCGGGTTAACGATTTTTGATTTATAGCCTTCAAACCAAACGTCAAAAGTTTGACATTTATGTCATTCATGCATGTTGTCTCGCCAGGTCTGCTGCTCCAACTCAAATTTAACCTTAAGAAAAAACACTGTCATTTACATATATTTTTTGTAAGCTTAAAGATGTTTACTTTTTGATTAGTTAAACTGTACATGTAGTCTGAGGTGTGATATAATATTAAACAGCTATGAATAAAAACATTGAATTGAGACCTTAGCTTTTGAAAGGGTCTTTATCAGGCGAGCTTGATATGTTGATGTATATATATATTTTTCGGTGGCCATTGGTTTTTTTGCAAATGAATATTACCGTTTATAGTCAGGATTGGACTTTTTTTATAGGTTCAAAAACATGCCATATACATAAGTATACTACATAACAGGTGGTACTATTGAATTAGTTTGAATTTGTCCCTGCAAACCGAGTAAAAACATAACGAAACAGAAACAGAATGCATGAGCAGGTGGGATTAGAATTGAAAACTGTAATATTTCAGGTATAATATAATATTGCATAATGAGCGTTCGAAACCGAAATGTCAACTATAACAACATAAAACTCTAATTTAAAACATCCATACATTTATGTAAATATACGTTTTTATAAAATTTCATAGTTGGGTTCTTCAAGTCAAACCACTGTGTGCAGCTAAAAATAACAAAGAGGCAGAGGTTAATTCTTATTATAATTAATATGAGGAAAAATATATCTTGAATTGTAAAACTCTGGAACTCAAAGCCCGGTTGCAAACAACAAGTATGACGGATGTTTCGTGGATAGTTCTTTATATTACTATTTCTAAGCACGACTTACTCTGAAATCTAATATGATTACTAAGAAAAATGAATAAATATCAGAAACATAAACAAACATAAATTCAAAGGATGTCAACTGTACTCTTTAGCATTGTCTTGTGTTATTAGGCGATATCTTCACGAATATTAAAAAAAAAGTTCCCGACTCAAAATGCTCATTAAAAATAGATTTTAAAAATTGAGCTTACTTGGCTTAAGATGTGTTTCCAAATTAAATATTTTGAAAGGGTTATGGAGCAGTTTAATCATATGGCAACGATATGAAAAAAACATGAATACATTAATGAGTTGCTGAAGACGAGGAGAAATTTGTTATTGAGGAAAAAATTATCCCTTTCTGTTTCTTTACACATTATATAAATGTTGGGAAAAATCATTTTGTGAGAACAGAAATAAAAACCCAACAGTTTTGTACCATTTCTCTATTGCTATACGTTAGTTTTGAAACTAAGGTTTAGATGTCACCTTATTGTTTCTATTAATAAGAACTAAGAATTCTAACATTCTCTTTGAGGACTTACCGAGAAGCTCTTGCTATTAAGGTAAGAATCATAAGGAACACCAAAAGAGTTATTGCCTGACCAGTGTGTTTCATCGTGTTCCCTTCTCACTCCAAAATAACAGTAGGAAGTTCTTCTGTTAACTTATATTAATGCACGTTTCGAGGAACTGAATTAATGCCTGCCAAATTAGTGGCAAGTAATAACACTCATGCCATCCGACGTCTGACGTTTAATAATACATAGAATTTTCACTTTCTACGCATATATTAGTTTGTTATTTTATCTGCACGGTAAGTTGCTCACTCAGAATAAGTGCAATGACTTGAAACATGTCCGCGATGGGTCCAATATATAAGAGTTTGCTGTTATGATCAGTTTTGGATGGTGAATATTCAAATATACTGGTGTGGGGTAGAATACATTAATTTAAAAGTGAAAGGAGAATAATAGAGGTCATAAATGATTTACGGTATGCGTCTGGCATCAACCCGCACTGTATAATTCAATTTCGCCTCATTTCATTTCCTTCCTTTGTTATGAACGTTCTCAAAGAAATATTTCAAACCCCGCTCAACCCTTGGATAACGAAAACATTGCTGCTCTCTACAGCTATTGGTAAGTTTGCTGATTATGGTCACTGGCTATACCTTCATAATGCCCATACGCGTCGCATTGGAGATTTCGGCCCTCCTTTGAAAATATTAGACACTTTTTTTTTTACTCAATTACTCTTGAGTTAGGGACTTCAAAAATGGCGTCCCTTTTCTTAGTTCAAATTAAGCTAACCATTCGGTATTATGGCAAAGTTTCAGTGCGATTTGAGGCCGTTAAGTGTGTTTTTTTTATCCTACCCCATCCCCCCCTCCAAAAAGAAAACACACTTAACGGCCTCAAATCGCGCTGAAACTTGGCCATAATACCGAATGATGAAGATGATGACGTTATGACATAATTTGAAAAACATAGACAGCAACTATAATTGCTTAAGCAATGCTTCGGTAATTCTTTATTATTTTAATTTACAAAATAAAATTCAGAAATATCAAAGTAGTCGAGGCGGTTCACGGGAAAACCACGAGATAATATTACATGCAAAATGCCACTATAAATGCCTTATTGATCGAGAATTACAGGACACGCGATTTGACCACGATATCTGTAAATTAACTAAACAAAATTTGGAATTGAATTTTTAATAGTGAATGCTTACGCCCATCTCACTTTCAGCAAAAGCGTAAACAACAGTGCTGTATAGTAGGACGAGGTCATTTCATTTATTATGGTTTGACAAGAAATGTCAATAACGTGAGAGAAATAATTATATTTTAGATTTGAATTCCATAGCGGAATATTAATAAGAAGTTCTGTGCCGCTAAAGGATCGCTTGTATTAGTGTATTCTTGTTGATTTTCCGGAAACATTCGCGCCAAATTGCATGCTTGCGGGCGCTCTTCAATGCCTCATGCGTCGCCGCAATAGTGACGTATCTTACGGATTTTTACAGATACTCGGTACATCTCTCTTCTGACACTAATATCAAACGTCGAACTTCACATGAGCCGTGCATATTGAAAACAATCGACAATAAGGCGGTCTTCTTTTGAGTCACTTGTTTCGACTTATGTGAAGTTAGACGTTTGACTTTAGTCTAAGCAGTTAGAAAGACACTTGCTCATAAAAGGCATTGCAAAACGGAGTCCACATAGGCAATTTTTTAGTGTCAATGGAATGAACCCAGAGAATAATAAAGCCAGTATACAATATTAAAAAGTAAATAACCCAACGGGAAAGCGACCCTAGACACTCGGTCCACTACATGCGCGTCCTGCTCGATGAGTACAAATCGTACAACGTTCTTAGTTTTTTGGATTGTTCTTCCTGGTATCCCCTTTCTTTGCCTGGCTTGTTGGTTTTCACATGACGACTGATCGTATTCATTCTGGACAGCTTCTATGCTTTCTTCTGATGGAATTTTTTTGCCATTCCCTTGAACTTTATGAAAGGAAGAACTTTTCTGTTTGAAATAAAAAAAAAGATCGATAATTCTGGTTGCATATTCAGCTTTTCACAGGGCAGCTGTTTATAGCAGAGGCGCAAGCCACTGACTTGATTACCCTCAGTAGTTTATTTCATTTAAAATAAAGGTTTCTATCTTTATCATGATGTTGCAAATTGTTAAACTAACTGATTAATATTACCACATATTCTTTTTTCATTTCCTGTGCAAGATGCTCATGTCTTCCTTCTCTCTCTTGCCGTGCGTTTTCCTCCATGGCGCATTTCAGTAGCACCAATATGTACTCCATAACGGCACCAAACACGAACATAAAAGAGACAATGAAGAATAGATCGATGGCCTTGACATACGATACCTGTCCGCGAAGAGTAGAAAACGTCTTTAACATATTTACTCTTACAGAAAATATTTAGCAAGTATAGATTAGGGCAGACAGAGAAGAGGATATCAAGTACCCGGACGGCGAAAAATTTCATTATGCGCAAGCAAAGTTATAATCATGTCCAGCTGCTCTGAACATAAATTAACAATTTTGACCAACCTCTGTCTGAAGACTAACATTGTCGTTATAACTCGGAAATGACAACGAGCTTTAAGCAGTTTTATCAATAAAAATTATCAAAAGTTTACCTATAGTTAATATTCAAACATAGTTATTAACTATTGATACTAATTATAACTATGGTTTACCTTAGGAAATTCACTTCGTAATGATCCCATTAGTGTGACTATAGTTAACACGGTAGTGATGCCCAGAGCTATTCTCGCTGGGGCAGCATCTTTTGAGATCCAGAAAGACAACCAAGATAAACTCACGATCAATAATATTGGTGCGTACACTTGTAACATCGAATACCCGACTCTGCGTTGGAATGCAAACATGATATTGAGGTGTGTCCAGTTACCTAAAACAAACCAAACATCACTTTTATTGAGATCCCAAATAACCTTTATGGGCTGATCTAAGTTCGAGCAAGTCTAATGGCTAACTAATGGGGGTTTGTGATTAGCGCGTTGGGAGGGAGGAAATTCGAATATAAGGATATATGGATAAAAGTCCTGGAATCAAGTTGAGGAAGAAACTCAACAAAATCTACCTATGTGTGTGAGATCCAGTGATGGGAGACAATCACTGATTAAACTAGGAGTGAAATAAACAAGTGCTAAAAAATGTCAAACAAATACACTTTTAGGGCCTAAAGTGCATTTGGCATGGAGGTTGTCAGTAAAACTGAAGCAAAAAGAAAAAAAAATGATGAATCGTACCCTTATTATTATAAATATAAAAAAACTTTGGCAAAATAACCAACTCCTTACCAGTACTATACTCGTAGATTTCCTTTAGCAGTGAAATGCTTTCGAGGTCAAACTCATTCATGGCTTTATTCATGATTTCAATAGTTTCGTCGGCACTTCCCGCCCACTCGTAAACAAGGTCTTCTATAGGATATGAATCTGGAAATAAAAAAAAAATAAAAAAAACTCATCTCGTTAAAATTGAAAAATTAAAAAAAAAACCCAGGGGCGGATCCAGGATTTTACAAAGGGGGGTGGCTAACTCTAAAAAAATATTAGAAGGATAGGTCTAGGGTTGCGGACAACTCTTTAGGTCCAGGCAATGCAAATTCATATCATGCATTTATTATTTGTAAAAATAACTCGATATCTTGGACACTTCTAGTATATTAAGGACTTTCCCCCAGCCCTTGAATGTCTGTAAGATAGAGTTTCCACTGTACGCGCACCTAATTTTCCTGTTTTAAGCCCTGCAAAGAGGGGGGTGGCTAGCCACCCAATCCACCCCACTGGATCCGCCCCTGAAACCAAATTTGAAACATGAAACAGAAAAAGAAAGAAGTTGCTTTTCAATATTCTGTTACAACACTTACTAGACTCAAAAGCTAGGCCAATGAATGCAGAAGATATCTGCGGCAG
The DNA here is from genome assembly GCA_023349425.1 of Anthopleura sola. Lineage (NCBI taxonomy): Eukaryota > Metazoa > Cnidaria > Anthozoa > Actiniaria > Actiniidae > Anthopleura > Anthopleura sola. Next base: position 1,328,742 of record JALHLI010000017.1, on the reverse strand, counting down.
ATATCTAGAGCTGGATGGGAGAACGCGCAAAAATACATACATACATACGCCTCATACATTTCAATTATTCTTATCAACAAAATTACATGTAAATAATGGAAATTTGGAGCTATCAGGTTGGATCCACCTTATCATTACAACAAATACGATAATAAGCGGCGACACCCGCAAAACAGTCTTGACTTACAGCTCAATATAGTGAGATTGCATGTTTGTGTATCCAGAGGATAATCCAGTAAGTTCATTTCGCATCCAGCTGTCAATGTTAATCTAGAGAAAGCATGAAAATTGAATCATGTGGCATTCACATATTTCGGTTGGTAAATCAATTGTGGAAAGTGAAATGAGTAAATTTCTTCAACAGGTATGGCCTTGCATTTAATTAGAATTTTAATCGTTTTCAGTAACTTCCCCTTATATCCTTGTTTTACTCCAAAAAAAGAAAAAAAAAAAAAAAAAAAAACATGAAGGCGTAAGAAGAAGAATTTTAAATAAAATTATCTACTTAAGAGTTGCTAACTCTTAAGATTAAAATATATTCATTACTCCAAAAAAAAAAAAAAAAAAAACATTGAAGGCTTAAGAAGAATTTTAAATAAAATTATCTACTTAAGAGTTGCTAACTCTTAAGATTAAAATATATTCATTGATTTAAACCGATATGCTTTGCGAGAGAAAAAAATCTTTTGCTTATATTTTTTAAGCAAAATAGAGCACAATTCAGCAAGAGATCATCGCTTACCTGGTACTATATCTAACCAAGCCATCCTTCCAAACTGTTACTTTAGTATTATCTGAGGGTACGTTATGGGTTTTAGCGGTTTTGATATTTAAGAAAAATGTGTCCGGCATCCAAACAAGGTTACTGTGACCACCCCTTAGGTGTATAGGATATGGAAGGGGGTGAACAAGTCTCTTGTCATACCATTTTTGATAAAAAAATATGTCTAGAGAGAAATCCTAAAAACAAAAAAAGAATGATATTGAGAAACTTACTCAGTAAAACCATCAGACTGTCTACATTTACATAATGCTCCTGTATCTAGTGGTCCCCCTGTATCTAGTGGTCCCCATGTATCTAGTGGTCCCCCAGTATATCTAGTGGTCCCACTGTATCTAGTGGTCCCCCTGTATATCTAGTGGCCCCCCTGTATATAGTGGTCCCCCTGTATATCTAGTGGTCCCCCTGTATCTAGTGGTCCCCCTGTATATCTAGTGGTCTCCCTGTATCTAGTGGTCCCCCTGTATATCTAGTGGTCCCCCTGTATATCTTGTGGTCCCCCATTATATCTAGTGGTCCCCCTGTATCTAGTTGTCCCCCTGTATCTAATGTTTCCCTTGTATCTAGTGGTCCCCCTGTATCTAGTGGTCCCCCTGTATCTTGTGGTCCCCCTGTATCTAGTGGTCCCCCTGTATCTAGTGGTCCCCATGTATCTAGTGGTCCCCCAGTATATCTAGTGGTCCCACTGTATCTAGTGGTCCCCCTGTATATCTAGTGGCCCCCCTGTATATAGTGGTCCCCCTGTATATCTAGTGGTCCCCCTGTATCTAGTGGTCCCCCTGTATATCTAGTGGTCTCCCTGTATCTAGTGGTCCCTGTATATCTAGTGGTCCCCCTGTATATCTTGTGGTCCCCCATTATATCTAGTGGTCCCCCTGTATCTAGTTGTCCCCCTGTATCTAGTGTTTCCCTTGTATCTAGTGGTCCCCCTGTATCTAGTGGTCCCCCTGTATCTTGTGGTCCCCCTGTATCTAGTGGTCCCCCTGTATCTAGTGGTCCCCCTGTATCTAGTTGTCCCCCTGTATCTAGTGTTTCCCTTGTATGTAGTGTTCCCTTCTATAGATACATCCCATTAATAACCGTGTTAGGTAAACAACAATTAAATATACAACTCTTACCATCTCTTTTTCTCGCACTTGCCCGAAATGCACAATAGTCATGCCTGCTGTTACAAGGACGATTTCCTCTTGGTGGCCAGGGCGGAGTCTTTTATCGTATCGCTCTTTATTAAACATGTTATTCAATGTCTGTGTTGTCTGATTATATCTACGAAAGAATACATTAACCAAAAATTAAAAAAGATATGTGTAGGACCCTGCGTGGAATCTGGTCAAAATTGTCTTTTTGTTGTTGTTGTTGTTGTTGTTGTTGTTGTTGAAAAGCCTTTCAAACCTCCAATTTTGTCGCATGAGCATTCATTTTAATGAGATAAGAATACTTTCTTGGTACACAATTATATCCACAACTTTTTTCAGGTCTGCTTTATTACTATCATGATAATAAAACCTAATAAATCTTAAATGGAAGAAGAATTTCTCAATATCTTAATTTTCAAGTCAAACCTCGAACGTATTTTACATGAGCCGGAGGCATTGAAAACAATAAAGCGTCATTATGTCATTAGGTTCGTCTCGTGTAAAGTTTGACGCCTGACCATAGTCTAAGATAGAAATATATGATTAATCATTATGACCAAAAATAGGTAATTTTTGCCATAGGCTACAAATCAATAACAAAATTTGATAAATCACCACGTCTCTCGTGATCCACAAATAGCCATGAATAGTGTTCTTGATTATCAGCAGCTGTTGGTATATTGGAGTCCTTAGAGGATAAAAGCTTTTATTCCTTTTGAAACTTATTATGACAAATATTTTTCATCTTTACTTCGAATGAATCCCTACAGAATTTCCTTTCTTTCAGACTGTTCAAATCATTTAATAAGCGACAATTTGTTTTCATCGTAGCGCCAATAATTTTTCAGTACGTACCAAGTCTAGGTTTTGGCTTAGCCGAGAAATGATTAAAACAAAAAAAAGTAATAAAAAATATTTTTGACTAGCAACGCACTGCGAACTCACAACCAAAATCACATGGATGGAAAAGTTTAGTTTTTAGTTTCTATAAACTTAAGTTCTCGAATTTTCTAAAATCTAATGTGAAATTGAAGGACGGTATCGACATGTGGCTCGGTTCAAGGACCAGATGTACGAGAGCATAAATCAACAGTTCTTAACAGCGTTAAGGAAGACTTAAGGTTTCTTTCGAAACCTTAAAGTTGAAACTATCAATTCCGTAGCATATAGCAGCAAAACACATTTTTTTAAGTGAATAGGGGTCAAATTCAACACTGATATCCCAAATTTCTGATATATTGGACCAGATGTAAGAGAGCATAATAAGAGTCTACGAAGTTGAAACTATGAATTCTGTAGCATATAGAAGCAAAACACATTTTTTTAAGTGAATAGGGGTAAAATTCAACACTGATATCCCAAATTTCGGATATATTTTTGATATACAATGTATATAAATTTGAAGCGACCATAATTTTCGCAAATGGCGGTATGTATATATCGTTATATATATAATATACCATCTTTAACCAGATTATTGCAAATTATACCTTATTGTCATGGATTATTATAATAAGGGAAACGTGCCTGAGGTGGAATCTCAGATCGATGTTTTGGCGGTTTTGAAAACATTCTCGCGAATAATTAATGAAATCCACATATAAAGAAATCTGTAAAGGCTGAGATGAATACCACCAGGTACATCATTATATAGTGAAAAGCTTGAAGTTCTATTAAATGACTTTGTGGCAATTGCCACTGAGTTCACGGTCTATATTTTGGCATCAGTTTTCTACTTATTTTACTTACATTAAAACATTGTTAAACTTACGTTTTAATAATCTTATTTTTTTCACATGAATTTATCGATCATTGACTTAATAAATCTATGTTTGAATGATTATTAAGGAAATAAATTAAAAGTTTCAAATACATGGATTGCCTGAGCTACCTTTCTTTAATTTCAAAGTTTGTGACTATAAAATGTTTGTTTATTTTCAATTGGGAATTCGAAAATCCAAAAACATTCTAGGCTTATGTTTTTACATAAACGTTTCTTGTGATGTCTGAAAAAGTTGATAATTAGTCTGGTGTCGTTCACTGGGATACAAAACTTTTGCTAGAGATTTTTCAAATACATTTTAATGTACAAAGTGCTTCGGAACATTCTTGAATCATATTACAGTTCTGATTCATTGCTACTCACATTAGTCATTGATTTACTTTTTAAAAAAACTAGCTGCAAACCGAGTAATTGGCTTACCTTTCTGATTTTGCGAAGGAAGACAAACCAGCGAATACAAGGATGTTTAGTAGCAAAGCCTTTTCATGCATCTTGGCGTCTGAGGAAGACTTTCTGCTTGAAATAAAAGTATTTTTAGTTCAGTGTGCTAATTACCGTGGAAATACAAGTGTAAAAACGCAGTCATGTCCATGATTGTTATTGTTTCTAGAAGAACTCATTATGAATGGTCTGCATGGCCATGGGCTTCTTAAATATTAATCTAGAAAGCTAAGAAGGTAAGTCACATGATATGGGTATTTGCGATCACAACTCAGACTAAACACATTCTAGGAGCGCAGTCGTTGAATTTCGAATGCTGAAATAATTTTCATTTTTTCTAAGTAATCGCTGTAACTTTATGCGGCTGTAATCGAGAACCAAGTATCATTTGCAAGTTCTTATTGCATATGTTTGAATACATTTGAATTAAAAATGATGAGAAACGATAATGGCTGTTATGCTGAGTCCATATCTGATCATGAGTCATCCAACAAACATAAGTTCACGTATAAGTCACTTAAAACATTTTAAATCTGTTTTTAAGTTTGCGGTTTTCTCTTGTTAACTCTCTTATCGATAAGCTTCGTCTAATCTCGAAATACATACTTATTTCATTAATAGTTAAAATATATATTTTCCCCGGGAAACCCCGATGAATGCTAAGACTTGCGTTTTCGAGCCTGACATACGCTTGGCATACACGAGTGGGTTTTTTTCATATTTCTCTTTAGATCCAGTTTAAACTCACCACAGTTACCTTGAAAATAGTTCCTGCGAACAAAAAATCAATCACTAAGCTATCTTACTGCAAAAATCAAGTGATTTATGCGACTTGCCAAGATTTTCAACTCAGAGAAGTTCAGGCCAATTATAATAGATTTCGTTGGATTGACAGGCCCGATGATTATCAATGGCTAAGGTACTTGGAAAGCTGTCAAATCAATACTATATATTCGTATTCCAAACTTGAAGTACTTGAAACTTAATGCCGCTAAATAAAAAAACATCAAGTGAATGAGTATATGAATAATAGATTAACAACATACAAGGAGAGAAGACAAGTTTTAATCGAGGGAAACAATTACCGTTTGAGCTAAGCGAGTATCGAAAGTCCTTCTGTCAGTTCTACTATTTCAAAGATGCTGATAAACAACACCAATATCTTAATGAAACTGAAAAGCGTGAAACTGAAAGCACGTGTACTCGGATATGATAATGTTTATAATTCAAATTGATGACTGAAAATTATGGTAAAAAAAAAACGAAGAAAAAAAAAAACCCTGACAAAACGAACCAAAACAAAAAAAAACAAAACCACATGAGGTTGAACAAATTAAGTTCAGTTCAGACGTCGAACTCTCGCCTTTGAGGACAACGGCTAGGAGAACACCGAGAACTACTTTATAAGACAGTTCGGTATACATACATACTTCTACTAGTTTTGAGGAAAACAGCGCTTGAACTCGAAGGCAATTAGACTTCGAAGCGGCAAAAGTTTGACGTCCGAACTGGGCCTTAGAACGGCGTGTAACAAAAATGATTATAAAATGAGGATTTCGTTGTTTCATGCGATATGTAACTTTTTTGTGGAGTTATGCAGAGCTTTAGACTTACTATTAAATATCTGATCTATATAGACAGGTGAGAGTATAGCATGAACGGAATAACTGATTAGCTTTCTAAATATAATAATAATAATAATAATAATAATAATAATAATAATAATAATAATAATAATAATAATAATAATAATAATAATAATAATTGAGTGAGTAGTGTGATCGTCCGGGTGAGTGTAGTCTTGAGAAAGACTGTTGTTGGTAGAGACTGACGTTTCGACAACCTGAGCGGAAGTCATCTTCAGAGTACAGTGGGGAATGAAAGACAGTAGATGGTATTTATAGGTCTAGACTGACGTTTCGACAACCTGAGCGGAAGTCATTTTCAGAGTACAATGGGGATAGAAAGTACTACACTTGGGTTCAAACCATTTACTCAAAGCTAACAAACCAGACGTCATAGTCAAGAACAAATTAGAAAAACGATGTTTTCTAATTGTTGTGTCAACCCCAGCAGAAAGAAATGTGCCCTTAAAACAGATAGAAAAACTCTCCAAATACAAAGATCTAGAAATAGAAATAAGAAAATAGTGAGGTATGGAAACAAAAACCATACCTATTGTTATCGGGGCACTTGGGTTGATACACAAAGGACTAGAACAGTATGTCAATAAATTACAAGGAGACATTCCTATCGCCGAAATGCAGAAGATTGCCCTCCTAGGAACTGCTCACATCATCAGGAGAACTCTTATGATTAATTGATTTTTTTAAAATTAACTTATCCGCTTTCAATTTTTTTTATTTAAATAAATCAGTTAATACATTCTAGTTTTCCCAAGGCTCATGGATTGGACTCGGTAAGCTAAGAATTTTGTAAGCAAAACGTTAAGCAAATTGGAAATAAATAATAATAATAATAATAATAATAATAATAATAATAATAATAATAATAATAATAATAATAATAATAATAATAATAATAATGTATATAAAAATGTCCAAAAGTTAAACAGGCGTAAAAAATACTACTCATTAAGTAATCTTGTTGCAAGCGGTATAAAGCTGTCTTTATGTCTCTCTGTTCCTGAGATTGGATTAGTATATTTGGAACTTCTTCTTAGATTGCACCGCTTATCCTGATGTACTCAGTGGCAGGTACTTGTGCATGAATGTAGCTTATCGGCAAAGAAACGTGCTTCTCGTGCCTAGCTTCTTAACTGTGTTCTCTGGTGCACCTAGAATTTCCAGGCTTCTTCTTTGTACACGTTCGATTTCCTTTCTCTAGATAACAAGGGATCCCCCCCCTCCCCCCCCTTCCCCCATATTGGTGAGGCGTATTCCAGGAGAGGCCTATTTTAGAGCAGTACATGGTAACTATCAATAGTAATCATGGTCATACATCAATAGGCCATAGGGCCTATAACTAACGACGAGAAACAAACACAATCAGCGACAACCATGGATAAAGGAGTCGTGAAAAATACTAACTAGTATTAACTCCGGGGTGCCATGGTTAGCGTACTGTGGTTGACCGATCGCCCCTCACCGCTGTTGTCCTGATTTGAGACCCGACTCGGGCTGGATCATATGTGAGTTGAGCGGTTTGATTTGTTGTTCTCTCCCTTGCCACGAGGGTTTTTCTCCAGGTTTTCGGGTTTTCCTCCCTCCGTAAAAATCAACATCTGCGTTGAGTGTTGTATGAAGAGCTCCGACGGGGAGTGATGGTTGTAAAACTGAAATGTTCAACTAACGCCCTTCCAAAATTCTATGCAAGGAATCGTTACTATATGAAAAACTGTCTTTTCTCTACACTTGTCTGTTCTTAAAAGAAATAATTCAGATATTTTTACATCCTATAATAATATAATATAATTTATAATAATATAATAATAATATAATTTATTTATATAGCGCTTTTTCCTGAAAAGCCCAAAAGCGCTTTACAATATCATGTATAAATACAAAATCTAAAAATATATATACAAAGATAAATATCTGTAGAAATATATTATTATGTTTGAAAAAGTTAAAACTATTTTATTTATAAAAATGTAAAGTATCGTACTATTGAATATTAGAGCAAACGCATTTGCAAAAGCAATAGAGTAAGTACTAAATAGTGATATCTTATGCTAGTTCTATGCTAGTTATAAACTATTTATGCTAGTTCAATCAGTTTTAGTGTCTGTACTCTAGTATTGTTTGGTTTACCTATGTAGTATATCAATCGAAATTCAAAGGGTCATGAGGATTTTTATTATCTGACACCACGCTGTCGGTCGCCGAACTGAAAAACCTCGACCACAAGAGCGAGTGTAGAAAGTAAGACATCCTTTAAGTTAAATAGAGATTATTACATGTTAAGAGCCTGAGATTGTTATCATATCCTTTCCCGGATATTGTATTTTCATATGCTTTTCAGTAAAAATGGCGGGCTGGCCGCCAAATAAATGGGAAGTGAATCCTACAGTGAAGATTAAACAAAACTCTATTTTATCTCCTACGATTTAAACAATAAAATAACTTGAAATTAGTTAAGGTATACTAACTTTTAAAACAGTTTCGAGTAAGCGTTCTCTTAAATCTTGTGGAGAATAATCAGGAACGAGTAAGTGCTTGCTGGTTGTGGTTGAATGTTGAATTCTCTGTCATCTGACTGCTGAGTCGATCCTTTCGCATTTGAAAAACACCGCTGTGCTCACTGATTGCAGTTTCATATGTACTACCTGTACAGAGGCGTGCCAGAGGCGTGGCATATTAATTTAAAAAAAGGCAATAGTATCAGTTTCATGTAAACACAGTCCTTTGTTTATGACATTCCATGCCGATGTCCCTAAAAGCATTGTATAACTATTTTTATCCCACGCCATAGAAAATACAGCCAATCAGAAAGCAGAAAAGCCGTTGTATATTCGTCGGTATTTCACTCTTCCTTCCCATCATGCACTACGCGTTGAATCTACGCATTTGTATTTTCTATGGTGTGGGATAAAATGGTTATAGAATGATTTCTCGTGGCATACCGTGCATGGATATCCCACTCGACACTACTTGCATTTTCTTTGTATACGCGCTCGCCTAAAGGCTCGTGTGTATACTAGAAACTACAAGTGACTCGTGGGATATTCCACGGTATGCCACTCGAAACCATTGTATAACTATTTGACCCATTTTACGGTAAAAAAAAAGTTCGTCGCATAATTGGAAGATGAAATACCGACAAATATAAGAGCACTTTTTTACGTCCGTGCTGGCTATATTTTCTGTGGTGTGAAAGAATCTTCACCTCTTACTGCGGTTTCTCCTCTAAAAGGTCTTCTCACTCGAACCACAAATTAGTTTAGTTATGCATCGCCAGAAATTCCGAATGAGAGTGGGCTGGCACTATTATGCAAAATCATGCAAAATATCTTTGCCTTATCTCAATTGTAATTGGTTCATACATCGCAACTTCGCATTGAGCAATATTGCGGCTCGAAAGATAAGAGAAAGATAACGGTTTCTATCTGTTGCTTTAAATTGTTTATCTACGAGCAAAATATTCTAATAGACCAAAAGGAAGCGTATCAGTTTTGGAAGTCGAAAAATTCATTTCGAGATCTAAATCTGCGGCAGGGGAGATCATCTACGACTATAGAATCATGAAGTTAATTATAAAGTTAGCTTCAAAAATGCATGAATAATTCATGATCCTTTGGTCCAATTGGAGCGTACATACACGTCACGTGCATGGACGGTTATACCCGATAAAGCCCTCTTCATTAGTATTCAAGTGATCTTTATATAAAGACACGCGTGTGTCTTTATATAAAGAATACTAATGATCGAGTACGACTTTATCAGAGATAAAAGTTATCTCCAAGTTTAGATGAAGACTTCAGTAGAGACTCATCAAGGTCCGTCTCACATACGATCACCGAAGACCCACGAAATTTAGTCGACTAGCAATCCTGTCTTGAGACTGGCATGCTATCTTCAAAATGTGTGAGCTTTTTTGGGATTGACTGCACGTAACAGTGAGGTATAAACCTCGACTGCGCATGACAGTTACGTACAAACTTCTATTGATGCATAAGTCCATGTTCGTGACGTTTATGGTCGCTCAAATTCGACTAAGGTTTGTGAATTATTCAAGAGTTTTTGAAGTAGTTCGGCTATACGTCTGGTGGTTTTAAACCTGATAAAACACTCCTACTTGTTTATTAAACAATACTTATAGATCAATTATATGTTTTCCTCACTTAATAAACGTTAATTTATCATACAAGGATTCAGAGTTCTTAGTGCGATCGAAGGGTTTTCCCCGTTCGATGCTCCAAGGGAACACGAGGATACTGAATATCATCCCGGAGTGTATTCGGTGCGTTATAATTCCTTAGTACATAGTTCTTCTATGTTATGAAGCTCATTTAGACTTTATTCAACTCACTATTTTCGCTCGTTTATTATAAGTAATAGCATGACTTGAGGGTGATTAGTGATTAAATGTCCCCGAAAGCCGAGTGAGGTTTTGTTGAAGTCCCGACGCCGAACGCGGAGGGACTTTAACTAAACCTCGCGAGGCTTGAGGGGACATTTAATCACTAATCACCCGAAATTTCATGCTATTAGTTTGTAATATTATGATTACCAAGGAATAAAACTGCTCTTAGAAAATATGTTAGCTTTCGTACGATGCATAAATTACAAAGTTTTACAAAGCTGTTTATATGCGACATACTTAAGGGAATTCGCCTTTGTTAAATGCGACAATGGCGAATTGAACCAGCATTCATTTATTCGTGGAGCTTTATTCTAATTCACTTTGGTTGGCCTAGAGCGGTATTAATGAAGTGTTTTGAAACCGTCTTGATTACGTCACAAATAGTAAGAAAAATTATCGGCTAGTCAACGTATGCGCAAAGATTATTCAATGGATCCCACAAGTGCTGGGGTGTTCAATAGTGTGTAGTCCAGAGTCATTGCGCAAAATTTTCTATTGGGTCAATGCTACCCAGACATGGTTCCGGTGATTGTCATATGAGGGACCATGCCTCATGGATAGTGATGAGGGATATTTAGACTAAATATCCCTCATGATTATATTCATGAGGGATATTTAGTCTAAATATCCCTCATGATTATATTCATGAGGGATATTTAGACTAAATATCCCTCATCACTATTCATCCAGGGGGATGTTAGACCTTAAACATCCCTCTGGAAACAATGGATCCCGAGGTAATCATGATATTACCCAGATTATTCCACAAAAATGTCCCGAAGCCCAAACTGTCTATTCTTCTATGAGAAGTAGCTAATATAAGTATCGCTGAGAAATAGCATCTGCTTTCGAAATCTCGACTTTTCCATTTAGATTTGTTTACCTTTCAGGTTAGTTACCAGTGATTTTCTATAAAAAATAAGGCAGCAAAGAAAGCCTGCTAATGAATATACGACAATTAATGCAACATGGGAGTTGTGAGGAAGGAAAGCAAATAACTAGCAAGAAATCTTTGGTTTTTATCGCGCCGGAAGCGTTTCTTTTGTGAACTTTAAAGTCTAATGACTACAAATAGTTGAGAGAGTAAAGCCGAATTGAAATTGTGGCCAAAACATTTGAAACTTGGCAGAAATACTGAAGAAAGTCCAATCCTTCAAACAAGATAAGACGTGGAGCTATACGTCGAGCTATACCCGATGACCGTAGAGCTATACCCGATGACCGTAGAGCTATACCCGATGACCGTAGAGCTATACCCGATGATCGTAGAGCTATACCCGATGACCATATTTGCTTGTTGTATGTTGCATAACAAGCCCCAAATGCAGTATGGGTTTTTCCACACTTTTTCTGCACCTTTTGACAGCATATTTTCTTCTGTGATAACATTATTTGATAAACAGAAATACGAAAAGATTTGTCATATTTTAAAATTTGTATATTTCGACCTTTCTCCAAAGGCCATCAACAGTAACCTGTTCTCAGCGATCTCCCTTGCGCTTAAGAGATGAGAATGGGAGTCTGCAGTCGCGCTTCCGGACTAAGTAGCGTAGGCGGGACTAGAAGGTTGGGAAAGCTCTCCCATACCATAGCCGGAATGCGGACTGGATAGGGTAACCTTGTACCACTACGCCGCTGGAAAAGGTCGGAAAGGCAGACCATTCCAGGCGAAAGGCCAAATAAATGATTCACAAACGCCACTTCACCGCTCGAAGGGTCCACTAAAGAAACCACACGAGGCGAAAGGCCAATAAATGATTTGATATACGCCACTGCGCCACTCGACTGGGCTCAACGAGCGAACCACACGAGGCGAAATGCCAATAAATGATTTGACACACGCCACTGCGTCGCTCGACTGGGCCCAACGAGCGAACCACACGAGGCAAAATGCCAATAAATGATTTGACACACGCCACTGCGCCGCTCGACTGGGCCCAACGAGCGAACCACACGAGGCGAAATGCCAATAAATGATTTGACTAACGCCACTGCGCCGCTCGACTGAGCCCAACGAGCGAACCCCACGAGGCGAAAGGCCAATAAATGCTTTGACAAACGCCAATGTGGCGCTCGAGGGTTCAACGAGCGAACCCCACGAGGCGAAAGGCCAATAAATGCTTTGACAAACGCCAATGTGGCGCTCGAGGGTTCAACGAGCGAACCACACGAGGGGAAATGCCAATAAATGATTTGACAAACGCCACTGTGGCGCTCGAGGGTTCAACGAGCGAACCACACGAGGGGAAATGCCAATAAATGATTTGACAAACGCCACTGTGCCGCTCGAGGGTTCAACGAGCGAACCACACGCGGCGAAATGCCAATAAATGATTTGACAAACGCCACTGTGGCGCTCGAGGGTTCAACGAGCGAACCACACGAGGCGAAATGCCAATAAATGATTTGACAAACGCCACTGTGCCGCTCGACTGGGTCTATAAAGCAAACCACACGAGTTGAAATGCCAATAAATGATTTCACAAACGTCACTGTGGCGCTCGAGGGTTCAACATGCCAGCAAACCATACGAGGCGAAAGGCAACAACTTAAATGGAGTTTAGTAGGGGAGCAAACGGGGAAAGAAAAAATAAAATAAACAAGACTTAAAGGGTTTTAAGATTACCACAAGAACCGAAGGTTTTCGTGCTTTAGCTTGCGGGGGAGCTTAAACGTTTTCTGCTTCTTGGTTAGTGCTCTTTTGAGCCGCTTGGGCTTCGGCGACTCTATTATGAGGAACTTGCGGAGATTCAGCCAACGTTGCACAGAGCCTTAAATATCGAAGTGTGATGTTTGATCTGAGCTCATCTCTTTATACGCGCTAAGTGAGACCACTGAAAACAGCAAAATGAAATGGGATTGGTCGTATAACTTAGTTGAAAGGCTCAGGGGAATGGTTTGTCCTTGTTCATTCAGGCGTAGACATTCAAAAGTCCTTCTTAGCGCCCCCGCGCATCATGCGGGCTCTCATCCACAAAGAACATAGCCAGTACAACTTGTGGCAAGTCAAATTCAGGCATGGCTTTTGTTCTTTAATAAAAAGCGCTTTTTAGACAAGAGAGTACTTGAGTGTTCCACTTTGAGGGTTTCGCGTCCTGTTTCTTTGCTGTGTTTCACAAAGGAATATTTCCTATATTTTCCACTATGTTCTGCAATTTTATACAGTATTATGTTGAAAATTAGTACTGTCTTTAAACTTAAAGCGTGATGCTAGTTTATTAGCTTTAAAAGCAAAAACGGCTTTAACATCGGGTGGTAAAAATTTTCTAGTGGTGCGCTTTAACTTCTGTACTTGCTCGACTCCTTTGTCTCCTTTATACGGGAGAGTCAAAATGACTGTTTTAGAATTAGTTGAGTTACCCTGATCATTGACGTCTTGGTGGCTAGACATGTCGTCTCGTCGAATCTGAGAGACTATTGAAAAATAAAAATATCTGAAGTGCTTTTTTATTAAAGAACAAAAGCCAAGTCTGAATAAACAAGGACTATCCATTCCCCTGAGCCTTTTAAACTAAGTAATATATACTTACATTCCAGTTCATTGTGCTGTTGATGGTCTTTGGAGAAAGGCCGAAGTATACAATTTATAAAGTATGACAAATCTTCTCGTATTTCTGTTTATCATCAAGCTGTATTCGCAAGTAAATATATCTAACATTATTTCAATATGAACAAAATACATTTCTAGCTTGGTAAGCAACGTGCAACATGCAAAGTTACAATAAACAAAAGAGGCATCGCGTTTCTTCATGTTCGCGCAGCAAACGGCGGACATGACCACGTTTTCATCGTTTCCTCTTGCAAACCTTCTCAGTACAAAGACAAATATTTTTTTGTTTATCTACAACTTGGGGGTTTCTGCTATTCCTTTTAAGTAATTTCAAATAATTTTTTTACTTGTCAGCGAGATACTCTTTCTAATACTCTCTAACATTCATTCTTTGGAATAAACATTTATTTTACTAAATATGCGAAAAACAGGAGTAAACTGAAAAGAAATACTCTTATTATCTTTTCGAAAAATGTCAAATGCCCCGCGTTTTTCTTAATGTATACTGCATAACTAGCTCAACTGAGACCAAAATAACCCACGAGTGTTTGAAACGTCCTTTAGCACGACGGAGTGAATAGAGGTTGCTTGATGATTTGAAGACAGTAACATGAGTCCCAAATTTGAGGCAAGTCTACTAGATCTAATCAAAAATGACTAGTAATTTAAATTTCAGAAAATACGTGACTTGACCGTCACAGGTGGTAACTGACCGAACTATTCTTGTCGACAAATGCATATGCCTTGGGCTAGAATAATGAGGTAACTCAGAAGCCAAGTTCATTTTGTAATTTTGTAGCCAACATTTTGGTGCAGGAACTTTTATTTCCACAGTATATTATCATCTGCTAATGCTGTTAGTGGCAGTAAAGGTAATTGCTTATTCCTTGGCAAGAAGGTAAAATATAGCTTTCTTAAGCAGCCGTTCGTTTAGTTTCGTTCCATTCCCCCGCGGTCCCGGCAGTCGTTTTCCCCAGAGATTAAGTTGAAGGCAGGGGAATTGAACGAAACTAAAAACGGCTGCTATGGACACTAAGAAAAATAGTTTCGCCGGAAGGCCTGAATCTATTAGAAATTTCAGGTTTAAAGATAATCTATAAATTATAAAGTTAAGGCTGGATGACAGGTTTTTGTTATTGTTATTGTTATTGTTATTTATAGATAAATTTAAACTACTTTATTTTTGACACTTCTTGATACCGCGCGCGTCATGTGAATTCCCGGTTGAGCTATTTCTAGCATCCAAAGTCGTTTGGTGTTTGATTTTTTGATGGCGTGGACTTGTGCGCATGCGCTTAAAACAACATACTCTAGTCGATTTTTCTGACTTTTTTCGACAAAATCTATTAGATAAAGCAAAAAGATCAGAATTGACTGGTTTTCTGATAAGACACGACTGAGGCCGTTGATGAACACTCAAAAAGACGCAAAATTTATATTTTTCCCAAAAAATCTTTACATGCTTTCGCTTCTTCCAGGTTTGGATAAACCACACAATTTTTGACGCACAGGAATAGGGTATGGCAAAACGTTTTTGTACGCGGATGCTAAAAGTAGCCCAACCCGGAATTCACATGGCGCGCGCTGTATTAAGAAGTTTCCCTTTCTTATTTACGCTCTCTTGATCGAACCCTGTTCGCATTGGTGAGAGGCGAGCGCTCGAGATCACCTCTGTGCTACCAATGCTTTTAGAAAGGAGCTTTAATCTCCTGCCAAATAATAAACTAACCGGCAGTTTAAATTTACTTCATTTGGTTCTATTAAATCCCAAACTCAGTGTCGTATGTGAGTAGAGTCGTTTGCTGGTTCTCTTTTTTCTCTTTTTTTACCTTAAAATGATACAACTACTACTACTAATACTTTATAGGCGAAGCAGGATTCAATTGTTCGAAAAATATATCTTACAAGTTGTTTGCCGGGTTGAAGACTTTCTCATGTATATAATATATGACTTTCAGTCTCCAATGAGCAAAAAATCTTTCATTTAAAAGCATAAAATCCAACAGGCTACTGCAGTTACGACACATCAAGTAAGTAATATTTCAATTCTAAAATCACTAAATTATAACTTACATATATGACGAATCTTTCTTCCGTGAATAGGTTCAATATTTTTATTCCAGTCTGAATTGCAACGACTTTACCTCCTGGCGTGCTCACCTCACGATATTTTCTAGTTAGCACTATTTTTATTAAGGCTATTCATCAGATGTCAGGTGATGACACTGTAATTTGTTTCATGTAATAATCATGTAATAAGGTAATAATCTGGTATGTTTAGTCTACCACTGCCTAATATCAAGTATAATGTTTTCAATTATAATCGTCCCCTTAATTTTACCACAGGAGTTCCTTGTAATGCCAACACCGACAATGAAACGTCTAGAGAACAAGGTTCAATTTCACACGGTTGAGTTTTACATCCAGATTAATATTCAACTTGAGGTTTAAAAAATGTAATCAAATGCTACATGCTAAGTAATATACAGATACAGACAAAAAGTGTCACCTATTTTGATGTTACAGGTACTTTAACTAAACAATAATTGTGTAGTTTGGCAAAAATATTAGATCATCATCAAAATGTCAACTTTTTGAACATATAATAAGTTATAACAATGATTAATTTTAATCTCAAAATTCGGTTTATGAATTCCATGAAGATATTATGAAAACATTGGTAAGACTAATTTGTTTAATTTATTTTCCATGCCTTTGGGGAAAGAAACAACAAGACTCGTTCCTAGTCCAATACCGCAAACACCGGGAACTAAAGCTTGTCACATTCTCATATATTTCATATATCTCATATATCCAATTAGCTTGAAGGCTTATATCGACCACCAGCCTCAGCCAATCAGCAATAATAACCACAGTGAAGCAAGATATATTTAGTTAACAGCATCTAACATCTAAGTCGTGTACTCATTGGCTACTCATTGTACTCACTTGTAGCCTGCGATAAATTTGATTAAAACTATTGGAAAATCGAGCTGTGTTAGAACCAAAAGTCCAAAAACAATTTGAATTTTGCTTATTGCCGACAGTAAAAAGTTAGTTTCCTAACATTCACCTCGTAAAATTTGTAATATACCACTGCCTTTCTTGTTTACAGGCTCATTTATGCAAGCATAGACTCAATACTGTGTCAAAACCTTCAGATACTAACAGTAAAAAACTACAAGCTTAAGAACTTTAAAATTTCACGGAACTTAACTAGACCTGGAAACTCAAAGGGAGTCAAACTCACCATGCCAATTTGTTTGGGAAGCCATAGGTGTTGTGCACCGCTAATAATGCGCTGCCTGCGTAACCAATGTTGTCCGGGTTCGATTGGTTTCGTCATGTGAGTAGGGTTTGCTTCGAGCTCCGCAAAAAGCAACTTTTAGATTCTGATCCCACCTGGCCTCGTAAAGCTTAATTATAAGCCTCTGACTTTGAAATTAAAGCAATTATTCCTTGCATCTTCGACGTAAAATCAATTGCGTTTACGTTTTTTCTGCTGAGCATTCACCTAGTCGAGTTCACTCTTTTTCTATTTATAGAATAAAGCTATAAATATAAAAATGAAATAAAAACAATTGCAAATTAACAGTGGATTTCACAGAGTGGCTCTTCTTCCACTGCACTCTAATTAGAATTTAGAAGTTGATTTGTGTGGAGGAAGGAAAAACTGGAGAACCCGGAAAAAACCCTCGAGGCACAGGAGAGAACCAACAAACAACTCTACTTACATACGACACCTAGCCTGGCGGTACTCGAACCCGAGTAGCCATGGTGAGAGGCGAGCGCTCTCACCGCTACACCACCCGTGCTTCCCAAACTATAAGACCTCTATATTTATTGTTGCCATTTTCACATTGGTTGCTTTGGTAGCGCATCACTTTGTCAAACGATTGAAAGACCTAATTATAATCTTTAGATCATGTCCTAGGTTAACACTCAGAGCTAGTTTCTTGTAATCTTTAGATCATGTCCTAGGTTAACACTCAGAGCTAGTTTCTTGTAATCTTTAGATCATGTCCTAGGTTAACACTCAGAGCTAGTTTCTTGTAATCTTTAGATCATGTCCTAGGTTAACACTCAGAGCTAGTTTCTTGTAATCTTTAGATCATGTCCTAGGTTAACACTCAGAGCTAGTTTCGTGTTCTTTATCTTCTACTTCTACTAAACATGCTTTCTGTTAAAGGTCATTAGCTGAGAAGAGATGATTTATGGAAACTAAAATATATACTTGCCACGTTTTGTCCTTAGGCTACTTGTACAACCTACTTTTTCACAGACAATATTGGACCAAACGTACGAATGTTGGAGAGTAGAAAGAGTCAATGCAGCACATATTGCAGCACATATTGCTCTACCACTGCAGTATTGACGACATCTGATGAACTAATCACGAAGCGCGAACAATATTTTTTACCATCTAATCAACGTAATTGGATGGCGTTGTTATAACGATATTCATGAAGAGCCATCAGGCAAATCTTCGCAGACATAAATAGGTCTTCCATTTTCACAGTAAAAAATACCCGGGGGTACTTCGGGTCGTTTCATACGGGGATGCTCCGCCCGGACTCTCGACCCCTTCTATACCAAATTTCAGCAAAAAGGTACCCCTTTTTTATACCTTTTTGCCTGAAAAGATACCCCTATCATATATCTTTGAAGAAAATCTACCCCTTTTTAATATCAAAACTCACAAATTTCGACTGACCTCTTTTCTATACGTGCGGCCTGAAAAAAGTACCCCTTTCGGGCGGAGCATCTCCGTATAGTCCATTATAGGGAGTACCCCCCCCCCCCCCAAATACCTGGTCACAACAGTCGTAATGAATCTTTAGCATTCAAAACAATTTTTGTTTCTCACCGCTGTGCTCGTGCAGAACTGTCAGTGGTGCTACTGTACTTAGTTCTATTCATTGCTTTATATGATGCGACATTGTTTAGGTTTCCTGTGGCTTCTAAATAATGATGTGCAAATCGGCAGTATTACTGATATTGTGTACTCTTGAATATACATATATACATACATATATGTGTACATGGCATTCACCCATTGAAGATCTACCCTCATAAGGAATATCATACTTACATTAAGAAACTCACTACTATTTACGCATTCGAGAAATATTCTGTAAATACACTGTTATATTCAATAGTTTTGTGGTTATTTTTTTCATTAAATTTCCATAACTGTTCATCAACTATGAACAATGGATAAGATTGGTCTTTCCATGCTTCGGTTAACAGCAAGAGAAATCTAATCAACAATGGTTATCATATATTACCTCAGCTCAGAAAGGCACTTGCCAATGGCGGATGGAAAAAAATTGTCGCCAAAAAAAGGCAAAAATAGTACAGTTGATTAAAACGATATAATTCATTTTCCGCTTACTTAAGTTTTCATGTCCCAAGAACATTAATCTGATAAGAGTTTATTGAGCACGCCAATCACTTTGAGGATTCATTTTGGGGCCAATATTAAGTATGATCACATTATAAATGCGTGAATACGATTAAACCAATATTGGTCTTGTTAAGATTATTTATGGGCCTGAAGGCCGCTTTTATGCCTTTTTAGTATATCTTAAAAGTTAAGAAAAATATCAACATTTGAGTGGGGTAGTGTCACAGTAACACTTTATTGGAAAGTAATATTTTGCTTACTGATTTCAGAAAAGAAAAACATGGCTAAGCGTTATTATTAAACTCGTAAACATAATTTTTCATTGTATCTGAAGTTTAGATGAAGTCAGATAAAAACATTTGGTATTCAACTTGTTCTGCTCTCTGGCTACATTTATAGATAAATGTCCACGATGACAGGTCACGAAGATCTGCTGCAAATAAATGCCCTTTTTTCCACACATATATTTTAGGGGAAATCTAGTTTCCATAGCATCGAGGAATTGGCATTGTTTTATATGTTTTCTTAATAAAAATATGGAAGACAAATTTCCATGGATTCGAACAGAGCCTTCTTATTCGTAGTGACTTAACTTCAACTCAAGGTCAATTGAATTTCAAACAAATGATTAAAAACAATCCAAGGTTAGATTTTACTGAAATACTTAGATATGTGGAGTTTAAGCCAGTGAAATGTTATATTTTCAGTCACCTGTATTTTAGGTCTTTCGCCAATTTTCAAAGTAAATCAAAGCGAATGCAAGGCGAGATGAAAGCAGGCCGATGAAGTTTATGACCGCGTCGTAAAATACGATTTCACATTTAACAGAACATAATTTTGGGGCTCATTAGTCTGTTTTTATTGTTTTATCACCTTTCTAAAAACATTTTCATGTACATTGATAATCTTGCATCTCAAAAAAAATTACGTTTTGAAATTTGAATAAGACAGTTGCTAGGACTGAAATTTCAATTTCAATAGCTCAGATTAGACGGGTCTTCTTCGACTTTTCTTGTTTTCCTCCCTCAGAAAAAGTTGCGTTGGGAGTTGAATACCGAATTTTTTTGTTTACATGAATGCGATGATAAATTATTGACCTACATACTCAGTTTTCAATCAAACTTTTTGTTATGTTGATGTGTTTGGTGTACAGTACATTCATTGAACATATCTAGGCGCCATTGAATAAACCATCGGTTTCAAGCTCATAACTAACTTATAATATTTTCCATCCGTTGTTTGTTCTCATACACACAAACCTGTGTTGCTCCTCAATCCCCTCATAAGCCTTTAAAAATATTTCTATTTCTTAATTAATGATAATAAGGAGTGTCTAGAGGAACAACACAGTAAAAGACAAGGCAGGTGGGAAAACTGCGTTCTTATTTTTTAATTAATGGTAACAATACAAAGTACCAGCACGTGAATAGGAGTAAGAGCAGACAGATGGGAAAATACATGGTACTTATAATGATAATAGTAAAAAAAGATTTCCCTTATCCAAGTTATTATTGTGAGTGAATTCAAAGCCTTGATGTAAACAAAATCGAATAGTACGAAGTCTTTAATGCGCTCTAAATAAAAAAATCCAAAAAAAATCTAACCACTGAATCTTTTGATATATGCTGCATGACCTTTTTAGAGCATAAAATCATTGTCGAAACCCATTGTCACAAGATCAATCATGACTTGTAAGCAACAAAAAAAAAAAAAAAAAAAAAAAAAAAAACAACAACAAAAACACACAGCATGAACAACAACAACAACACACACGAAACTAGGACACAGGATATCTTCAACTTGCGACTCTTATTTACCAATACACTGGTAAAAGCTAGCGACGAATTCTAGTATATTCGTCTTGATTTATAATTCATTATATTTAATGTACCAACTCACCTTTAAAATAATTTTGGTTTTGTTGACTGATTCTTTTTCTCTATGTTATCTGAGAAGGAGATAGCTTTACAATTGTGTCATGAGATGAATGACTGTAGATCACTCTTTCTCTTATAACAAAGTTGAAATTATATGATATTCTGATCTAGTACCTTAAGTGGACTGACGCCAATGAATGATAACAACATTTCTAATGACTTAAAAATAGAATGTTCATTATCACCTTAGCGATTTCAATTGGTTTTCCTTGAATATAATTGATTTATTTAGCTATGGATTTTTTTCTTTTTTTTTTTCTTTTCTTTTCTTGTCTAATAACCTTATACATGAAGAAGTAGGATACATCTAGTGCTAGAGATAAGTATTAAGTATTTTAGATGTTCTCATTCCAGAGATGACAACAAAAACAAAAGAACATTTCTTAAATAGTTAAAAATCGACTTAACGTGGAAGAAATCACATAAAATAAACCATAGATGAAATCACCAAAAACAAGAGAGTTCTTAAGGGCAGAATGTAATATAAAGTTGAAGGTGAGTAACTATATTCAATGCTGGTAGTATATATAGTTATACTGCAGATACTAGTGGTTCCAAGCCGTTGCACCTCTATCTCGATCCCAATTGACATAACATATAACATTATCATAATATATAATGGTAATAAATTTAAAGAAACTAAAATTGTTATTTACTACAATATTATTATTTACAAGGAGTGTTTTTTTTAAATTATTCTTGTTATTATTATTATTATTATTATTATTATTATTATTATTATTATTATTATTATTATTATAAATAAATGTAACATTTTGATTATCTATTCTTATGACTAAATTCGTTGTTAACAAAACAACAGCTAAAATGTATAGAATGACATCATAGACTAAAATACAGTCACAAAATTTTGCTGGAACAAATTTTAATCGTTGTATATAAATGTTTTCGTAAAATATACTGTCTCATGTCGTATTAATGGCACACTTAGCTCCATTAGTATATATTTTGA
Organism: Anthopleura sola; assembly: GCA_023349425.1. Taxonomy (NCBI): domain Eukaryota; kingdom Metazoa; phylum Cnidaria; class Anthozoa; order Actiniaria; family Actiniidae; genus Anthopleura; species Anthopleura sola. The sequence continues at coordinate 1,306,689 of JALHLI010000017.1, read as the reverse complement.
TATATCCCACTTGACCTAGAAGGTACATTAAAAACCAGATTGAAACCATTGAAGCTCATTTCCTCTCCAGTGCATGTCCTCCATTTGAGCGCATCCGGAGCTCAGGACAATGAATACTGTCGTTTACCCACTGCGTGTCATCATTTGCTTATATCTGTGGTTGCCATATATTATTGAATCGGCTTTGAAAGACTTTTATTCAATTTTGTGCGATAATTCGATTATTCTATTCATTCTTCTGTTCGTTTTTTTTTTTTTTTGTCTGGTTTGTATGAGACGTTTCAAGCATATATAATATTCTGAAGGAACTTAAAATCGATACGAAATTTATAAGAGCCTCTGTTTCTCATAAAACGCGTGTGGAAAGTTTAATTACCTTAGACTCTAGACGTTTTTAGCAAAAGTTCCTTCAGACATGCGCAGTTAACATAGAATCTGTTTTTAAAGCTGTTTTTTTATTGTGTCAAATGTGAGACACGGCTGTAACCACGGTAGGGCGTTTTATACTTTTGATTCAATAAGTGTTATTCTTGTCCCTATTCTAATTCCATGGCCGTGCCATTTTTTTGTGGTTTAATATACAGATCCGAAAAAATGATGGTCCTGATAAACACGTCCGCGTCTGTTCGTGAATTGTTCGTGAATTCGTTAAGGTCTATGATTTCTGTCATCATGTTTGCATAAATTCGTCCATTCATGTTTCCTTATTCACTGTTCAATAGTAAATACCAATGGTTTAGTTTCACAAGGTTTATTATAAACTGACATTTCGTCTTTGATAGGTGATGTTTTTGCTGTCCAAATATAAATCATGATTTCTATAATTCCAATCTTTATCTGTCCTCCACGTGCACGCTAAACCAGTACAGCTTGAATGAACCGGTAATTTATTGATAAATCTTGCCATTCATTGCTTAGAATAGTTTAAGGACGCGCTGCTCTTGAACGTTCCAAAAGAGTAATACATCCAGTAAACGAAATTGAAAAAAGCGTACGCGATCGGGAACATATATCTTGAGACCTTGTCAACTTTACTTGCTTTCTGTTCAATGAAGGCAAAACGAACTAAGTTCCTTGTCTTGTCTATTCGACTTCCTCGTGTCTTCCTATAACGGAAAACGCTTTCAGAAAACCCGGTGTTGTCGGCCGGGTCATCTCGTTGTTGATGATTATTTTCTTGGTTTTGCTGGTGAAGAATGAAATATAGAAATTAGGTTCATTGCTGTCTTGGTAAAATATGATTTATACATGAGCAAAGGACACCTCAAAGTTATATGTAGCTGACAAAGCTTGGTCTCAGCATGGAGGCTCCTTTGTCTCAGTTGCTCAAAACGAACCAGCGCAAATCCCGACTGTTTTGATAACCAAGACAACCACAGCATAAATAGAGGACTAAACAAAGACCAACACTAAAATAAATTTTGAACAAATTACTCTAGTTTCTGTTCACTGATACATGTTCCTTTTTTTCCTAATTCTGACGCAGGTGCAGGTTTTTAATCCTTGCGCTTTTATTTACTTTGCATGATTGATGTGAATTCCTGCAAGGCTGGTCGTGGCTTATGAGTGGTGCACTGAACAAACATTAATTTCCTTGTGGTCTATAAGTTGCTGGTTGAACATTTCCTACTGTTTATACAAGGTTTCCACTCATAGCCTTCAACTTAACGCATGGCGAGCATTGAGATGAAAGACATCGTATTAAATAACGACGAGTTTACTTACGTCTAATACATCCAGCATTATTTCTTCCTTGGCATTACCGTTATCATAAGTGTTTTTAGTTGAGCTTTTATGCTCGTCAACAGCAGTGTACAGCAAAACGACTACATATTCCAGGACGGCGCCGAAGACGAACATGAAGGATACGATGAAGAACAAATCGATGGCCTTGACGTAAGAAACCTAGGGCAATTAAAATACAATGGAAAAAAGGAAATCAGCAAATTCTTGTGATTATCTTCATGAAACGAACCGCGAGAAAGGGTTTTAAACGCGTCGTCTTGACGACTAGTATAATAGACCTACATGCTAAATTCACTTTTTTGCATTTCAGGGTGCCATTTTTTGTTCATAAATAATAGTTGTATTGGTAATGATAATTAGACTGAATCAGCGTTTCACACGAGCAATGCCACAATTCACCTTTTCGGCGCTAGGCTTTCACGTGGTCTTCACGTGGTGAATCGTGTTACGGTCACCAAAAAGTTCGGACATTGTTGTTGAATTGCCACACGATCGTACTAACTTTTATACAATTTATTGACTTGATTTGTTTCTTCTGTTCTAAAATTTTTTCAAAACTTCTTTAGAAATAAATTATTTAGATAGTTTCACTAAGATTTTGAGAACAGAATTAACAAATTAAGTAGATAAATTGTATAAAAGTTAGTACGATCGTGTGGCAATTCAACAACAATGTCCTAACTTTTTGGTGACCGTAACACAATGCCACAATTCACCTTTTCGGCGCTAGGCTTTCACGTGGTCTTCACGTGGTGAATCGTGTTACGGTCACCAAAAAGTTCGGACATTGTTGTTGAATTGCCACACGATCGTACTAACTTTTATACAATTTATTGACTTGATTTGTTTCTTCTGTTCTAAAATTTTTTCAAAACTTCTTTAGAAATAAATTATTTAGATAGTTTCACTAAGATTTTGAGAACAGAATTAACAAATTAAGTAGATAAATTGTATAAAAGTTAGTACGATCGTGTGGCAATTCAACAACAATGTCCTAACTTTTTGGTGACCGTAACATGATCCACCACGTGAAAGCCTAGCGCCGAAAAGGTGAATTACAATAGTCTAATTATCATTACCAATACTACTATTATTTCTAAACAACAAAATCACAAATAAATTTGTACATCTTTTGTTCCAACAGCAAAAGATTTCGAAAATGTCGAACATCTTCGTTATAGCAAAAAGGTCTATTACATCCTGCATTTCATTGGGTTACCTTTGGAGCCCATGACCCAACCGACCTCATGAGTATGGTTAATCATAAGAGAGATTTCATTGGGTTACCTTTGGAACCCATGACCCAAACGACCTCATGAGTATGTTTAATCACAAGAGAGATTTCATTGGATTACCTTTGGAAACCATGACCCAAGCGACCTCATGAGTATGGTTAATCTGAAGAGAGATTTCATTGGGTTACCTTTGGAACCCATGACCCAAGCGACCTCATGAGTATGGTTAATCACAAGAGAGATTTCATTGGGTTACCTTTGGAACCCATGACCCAAGCGACCTCATGAGTATGGTTAATCACAAGAGAGATTTCATCGGATTACCTTTGGAACTTGTGACCGGAACGATCCCATTAGAGTGACAATTGTAAGAACTGTCGTTACTCCAAGAGCAACTCTTGCTGGTACTGCATCTTGGGAAATCCAGAACGATAACCAAGATAATATTACTATTAATAATGTCGGTGCATAAACCTGGATGAGGGAATAACCAAGCCGACGCTTGAAAGAGAACGTTGCTGTCAAATGAGTCCATTCTCCTAAAGATTTGCAATAAAAAGACAAAAATATTACACTTAGAATAAAAGCTGTTTTCAGCTTCTGTCATACTAATTTTGTCAATAAAGATACTTATACTAGAGTCCAGATTTTTGTTACTCAGAAGAAGTCAATAGCTGGGCAAATCATCCCGAAATGTCTGGACTCTACAAGCTATCTTTATTAACAAAACAATATTTTAGTTAGGGCTTCTAAAGGAAAATGAGACGTAGTTTATGCTAAAAAACAATTAAAGAAAGTAAGTAAAATTATGATTTTATCATCAATTTCGACAATGCAAATATTGTTGATACATGGTATTCTTATGGAGATGTCAATGTTGGGAACGATCGAATGGTTCTTCCATAACTGTATTCTACGCTTTTGAACACGTGCGCGAGCTCTAGTTGGATTGCTTGTTCTTATTTGGATTTTCCAACCATTAACGACTTTATACTGAGGAAGGCTAGAGTGTAGCTGTCTTTATAATGTAAATTTAAGTCAGAGAAAACAATTATAAAACGCCATAAAATCATGATGTTAGGGTGTGACTGCAAATGTGAAGAATGTGAAAAATTAGAAACTAGAAGCATCAGCAGCAGCAACAACAACAACGACGACAACAACAACAACAACAACAGCGACAACAATGCCGTTCAACAGGCACGATTCTTGTACATTTTCTCACCTGTTACGTATGAGTATATTTCTTTATACGTTTTAAATCCACTCAAGTCAAACTCGTTCATGGCCTTGTTCAGAACGATAATAGCCTTGGATGCGTTCCAAATGTAATCGAGCTCGTGAGTCAGAAATGCATCTAGTTGAAGAAGAAGAAAAATACTATTTCTGCGCATGCCCATAAATATCGTTAACAACGAACTTAGTTTTTTAACTTGGTATATTTAACAATTAGTCCTCGAGTCCGAATGGTCTACGAGTCAATGGGCTATTGACTCGTAGGCCATGAGGGCGAGAGGTCTAATTGTTTTAGTAAAAACCTTCTAATCGGTCCAATAAAGGATGCAAAAAGTTTTGGATTTTGCTTTAAATATATATTTTTTGGTTTTCAAAACCGGCGCTTTTCGCTACTAGAGGTCTATCACTAATAGACCCCTAGTAACTCAGCCAATCACAGGGCTCGATTGGTGATAGACCATTAGTAGGTTTTTTCTAATACATAATATACCATTTTACAGTTCCCTGCGCCATCTTGAAAGATATCCAGGCCCTTGCAACGAAGCCAGAATAACGGTATTCACGTACAGGTCTCTGTCAATGCAAGCTTACCGTTCATTTCACTTCGACGCAAAGACTACCTTGGCTACCTTTCAAGATGGCGCAGGCCGGAACTGTGAAGGGAACTATCATGATAATAATAATAATAGTATATTACTCACAGCTAAGTATGGTTAGATTACATGACTGTTCATCGAGTGGATAATCTTTTAAGTTCATCTCACAGCCTGCAGTTATCGTCAACCTCGATTTAGACAGATAAGTGAAGAGTGCTTTATATATATATACACTTGAACACGTCCTCTAGTTTACTGATGACTGTCTTTTCTTACCTTGTATTATATTTTATTTTGCCATCAGAAAAGATGGATATTTTACTGTTATCAGCCGGCACGTTATGAAAATTTGCTGTCTTGACGTTGAGGAAAAATGTATCAGGCATCCAAATTAAGTGTCGGTATTGCCCACCAAGGACTATGGGATACCCCAGGTCATGCTTTAGGCGCTCGTCATACCATTCTTGATAGAAGAAAATATCAAGAGAAAAATCCTTATAGGAAAAAAAGATAAATAAAATAAAATAAATAAATATAAATTGATTCTGTGTATGTGCCGTTTTCGTTTCCATTTCACTCCTTTTCGTTTTTTGTCATTTCTTCGAAATTCCTCTTTTCGTTTTTCTTTCCCATTTCAACAAACTCCTCGGTTGTAGCACGTAGACCTTTAGCTACTCGGTGCTGTCGATCTTTTAGCGGTTTGGAGTTGAGCACTCTATTCTACTAAGAAAATTGATACTTTTGCAAATAAAATAACTTTTCATACACACTTTGTGCTTAGACTTTACATACCATGAAGACTTCACGAATTTGACCAAAATTGACCACAGACATACCAACTGTTACATTTATCTTGTCTGTCTGGAAAAAAGGTCTTATTCTTCTGTCATATAGGCTTTCATCAAACAATTTCCCCATCGCTTCTGATGTTATATTATATCTAAATAAAAAAAAATATTAATAATAATAGTAATGATAATAATAATATTAGGAATAAGTTTATTTTTAATTTTCTTATTGATATTATCATACTACTACTACTACTACTATTACTTCTACTACTACTACTACTACTACTACTACTACTACTTCTACTACTACTACTACTACTACTACTACTACTTCTACTACTACTACTACTACTACTACTACTACTACTACTACTACTACTACTACTACTACTACTACTACTACTACTACTACTACTACTACTACTACTACTAATAATAATAATAATAATAATAATATTAATAATAATCAGTCAGAAGAAAGGACTCTAATTAGCAATATTTATATATTCAGTAACAAAGCCCAGGCACGACCCGCTTGTTATTTTAATTGAAAACGACAGAGGAAAAAAGTAAAGATACCATAATAATAACAATAAAGTAAGTTGGGGATGATAAAGTAAGTTGGGGATGATAAAGTAAGTTGGGGATGATAAAGTAAGTTGGGGATGATAAAGTAAGTTGGGGATGATAAAGTAAGTTGGGGATGACAAAGTAAGTTGGGGATGATCTCAAATGTTTGAGCTGAGAATGTCTTGTGTTCGTGTTAAGTACCAGGGTTAAGTTCATTTGCCTTTCTTCTTTCTCAAATTAGTGAACGTCGCTGAACTTCTAGCTGAACAGGAACCAACCTGAACAAGTAGCGAACAGACCATATTCTCTTGGGGGAGAAGGGGTGGTGGTGGGGAACGTCCTAAAATAACTTCATTGATTTTTGGAATTTCTCATTACAAATTATTTTTCTTTTTCGGTCCAATCAAAGATTGGATCATGAAGTTAAAGTATGCCAATTTTAAACGATTTTCACCGTGCAGTTTTTGAGTTTTGAGATTTTTATATTTAAAAAAACGTTGCACACATTTGAAGTGTTCTATCGTTCTCAAAGCAACGTGTTACGTCATATTTTCACTTTTATTCTAACCATTCTAATCCTTACTTTATGTTCTTTGGTATTGTGGGTCAACGTACTGTCATATATTAGCCGCATAAAGCTTTTAGGGTCGTTTTTTAAAGTGTATATGCAAGTTCAAAAAACCCTTCCTAGCCTCTTTAAGCCAAATGTACGATGGCAAGTAAATATGAAAAGAGGGTTAAATAAATATCCCGTCCTTACCCTTATTTTCCGTTATTTACTAGACGTATATAGAAACTTGGATTGGTTGAATTACCCCCAAATCATTTATCTTTCCGTTCATAATTATACATTAATGACATCATCCTGTAGTTTGAATATGCTGCCATGGTAACGGAAGGTGATAAGTGATATTACAGAACCATAATATAATGGTTATGGTGACAACAAAGTCTTTGAATGGATAGCAAATTAAAAAATTATTATGACAAACATTATGATGTGTATTCATGAAAATATGTCACAGCAAAGGACGAAATGATGGGATTTGGCTGTCGGTAACAAATTGTTATTCGACAATCAATACCCCATCGCTTCCATTTCCCCTCAGCTCCAACCGAGTTGTATTATTATCATGATTTTAACCTTGAAATAAGCAATCGTGTACTTTGTGTTCATTATTTTCTGATCATTGTCTTTAATTACTACACGGGCTTATATTTTCATAGCCTGAGTAGCGACGCATTCTTAGTTTATTGGAACAGGAGAGTATTTTTACGCATCGCTTCCTAAACTCAAACGACTTATAAAAGAAATTATTCAATTTGATGCGGAAAAAAAGATCATTAATCATCTCCAGAGGGTTCTGCTGACTTCCATTGCTGATATTAATTACAGAGAAGACTGCTTCAAGATATAATTGTTATTATTATCAGATTTCTGGTAATACGTCTATGTTTTTAATTTGAAGCGCTCAGACTTCCCGCGGGGATCTACACTTTCTTCTTCGTCTTTGAAAAGAGAATCGGACTAGGAGAGGGGAGAAGAAAAATATTATAATCACTGAAGTATTAGAAATTAGCTTTTTTGTTGGTGTATACATCCAATGTGTGACTGTAGTTTCCTTGTTTTGGATGACAACCAGTTGAATCAACCAATAGCTTTATCAATAAACTGACAACCTGCCATAAAAACAATGAATTTTGATTCATTTGAAACATAAAACTGTAAACAGTTCAGGGAATCGAAGCAGTTCTGTTACGGATGTTTTTCTGCTAGAATCAGTTACGTTCATCTGACCATTAAAGATGAGACGCTAACATTGATATTGAAATTCAGATGGCGTCTTGTGTTATCAATCCTGCCATGGTTTCCCATATCTGTTGTTTTCAAAATAGTGCCAGCGCTTAGAAATGATTTTAATCTCTTTGTGGTATTCACTTTAAAAGTCAGCGTGCTTTTTTTCTAATTCTCCCCTTATTTCTTGGTCAAACATTGTAGCAGAGTACTCCTCCGTGTATAGCGATCGGGTTCTAGATATGTACTTTAAATCACAGAGATTTGTAATGCAGTAACTAGAATATGAATAAACGCCATGTGGGAGGATGTGTATTCCTGTACTGATATAGTAACAGTAAATATGCAATTGAATTCCAATGGCTGCCCTTGATAAACCTTGAGAGACTCATTTCTACTATAAAATACTTCAGTTCGAGTGACAGTAAATTACGAAAAGACATGACAGCAGATTCCCCGCGACGACACCACTAGCTGACACTGGGGACTGGGCCATTCTTATACAAGTCATGCCGTATATAAGCCGCCAGTGTCTTTCTGTTTAGCGTTTGTGAATGGCAATAAAGAAACTAAGCATTGAATTGAGATCATATCACTTACTTGTCGGCTTGTGTTGAACACAGCTGCAGAAGCAGTGACACACATATGAGTTTAAGCTTTCTCATATTTGGTGTTGATTAATCCTGCTAAAAAAACACAGATATGATTCTACTGGTCTAATATGGCGAGGGAAAATCTGTGCTGGATTCTTGCAAATAAAATAAAAAAGGAAAAGAAGAAAAGAAGCTACAAAAGAAACATAAACGAAAATTCAAAGCTAGCGGTGACATCTTGTCTCAACTACTCGCCTAATTAACGGAGTGACTGTTATTAGCTTGAACATGTCCAATTCTACCGAATAACATATGTACTCTATCGTACTTGCTGTTTTTTTGGAACATTCCTCAGACATAGGACTTACCTTGTAGGTTTTTTTGATGAAGTTAATGTGCCGACATGCGCAGCGATCTATTTGCTGTACGAACTTCTATTCACCGGTATAAGATTTTTGTTATTAACTTCAGACAATGTACCCAATGAATATTTATCAAGCAACGACACTGAAGGTTTTCCTCTTAGAAACCAAATTATTACGATTATTGTGAAGGTCTACCGCACCCAAAACCACCATTATCCGGGAATGCTTTCCCCATCTGACTTGCGAACTAAAAATCACGGAATATATTCATTTTTTTTTCACGTTTAGTTTATCGACGTGTTTTTTTTATTTATTACCGAAATAAATGTCATGAATAATTAGTGAGTTACTTGTCTGTGGCAACGATATGGAAGGAATGAATATTATAAATACTACAAGTTGCCTTATTTACGATGAATATTTCATGACAAGTGAGAAAATAATGTTTACTAAGATGTGAATCTAGATTGCTATTACGATTCGACGTTTTTTTCTCTCGATCCACCGATCAAAATCAAACTTGTAAACTAGTTGAATTTGAGTTTAATTAGTGGTGGAAAGTAAGGTTTATCGAGGAGAAAATCTTTCTGTGGTTTTTCTACTTTTTTTTTTCAAAAAGAACACAACCAACCCTTTTCTTTCGCCAGCCCATTTTTCCTCTCGCCCCTTGTGGCCACAACGTGGTCATGATAAGGAAACACTTACATTATAAACGAAACTTTAAGGTTCAGAATGAAGGTAGAAAATAGATTGATGAAGTTTCAGTTTTTTAATTTTTTGTTTTCATTTCAATCCTTTTTCCCCCTCTTTGGTTTGCGTTAGGGTTTTTTAAAGAAGGAAAATTAGAAAAGAGAGGAAATATAATTATAACAAGATGAAGAATATATTTTATACCGTTAATACTAAAGACGATGAATAAAAGATACTGAAAAAAATGGTCTGGTTTTTAAACATTTGAGTTCGAATTGCAAATGGTTCGATAACTGTCGCTGAAAATAGTATTTTAAGTTATAGGAAGTTGGATAAGGTGATGTTTAAAAAATGAAAAGAAAAAAAAATGCGGCAAAATTGCTCAGCATGTTATTAAAGAGATGGGAAAAGAAGAAAAAGTGAAAGAGAAGGAAAGGAAAATATTTTATTAATTTTTATGATATAAGTTTATGATATAAGTTTTAAACATTTAAAAAAACAAGGGTTGAAGTATCAATTATATTGGATTATGGATATAAGTTTTTTTAAATATGCAAAACAATTTTATCAAAGCCCCTGAGATACTGCCAAAGATCGCCTTTTGAAATATGTCATCTTTTATTTTCTCCTTACTTTCTTTGCACAGACAAAAATGCATCCAAATGACAGAGCATTGTCAACAATTGAGAAGAAATTTTCACGTTTTGAATATTAACGTGCGACAAGCCTGTTGAGATCAACTTCTTGACTATTAAAGTCCCTGAGAAACTGCCAAGTAGCGCCTTTTGAAATATGATAAAAAAACCATCACTTTCTTTGCACAGAAAAAAATACATCCAAGTAACAAAGCATATTCTCAACAATTAGGAGGTTTTTTCACATTTTTTTAAACATTAACGTGAGACTAACTTCTTGACTATTAAAGTCCCTGGTGAACTGCCAAAGAGCGGCGCCTTTTGAAATATAATAAAAAGTCTGTGCACAGAAAAAAATACATCCAAATAACACAGCATTGTCAACAATCAAGAGGTTTTCCCACAACTTTTTTGATCAATAACGTAAGACTATTTTATAGAATATTCTCAAAAGAAATTAATACAATCCATAACATGGCGAAGCAATAGTCGCGCGACAACAAGGCCTTGATAATGAATTTTTTTGAACAATAACGTGAGACTATTTTATAGAATATTCTCAAAAGAAATTAATACAATCCATAACATGGCGAAGCAATAGTCGCGTGACAACAATTAATGAATCTCACGCGACAACCTTTCAAGTTCGCATTAATTTTTTACTGAAATATTAGGGATCAGTATTAAATTTCACTTTAAAAAATCGTAGTACAAAAAAGTTTATGATTGTTTCCAAAAGTAGCCAGTCACTTTCAGTTGTTGATTACAAGACATTGCATTAAAAAGTCCAGAAAAAAACCCTGTTATTTTAGCCAATTGTTTGTTGAGTGAAAAAAGCCTTTTTAGATTACTTAAGTGTCGAAAGGAACATCAGGCAAAGCTAAGTGGATGACATATAATGTATGTGTTTGTATAGAAACAGTAGATATACAAAAGCTATATATTGCTTTAGTTTTTAGAAAAGTTTACTATGGTTACATTTCTTGTAATAAGTATTCATGCATCAGTATAGTGTCCGTGATCACAGACACACGACCTTATTATCATTTTAGCTCCACTATAAGTTACGTAAACACTACACTATCTCCTATCTGATTGTGAACTATTTACTAACCAAAATAAAGTGTTTTTCCCTTTTTGGTGATGATACTAGATAAGACTGACGTACGACAGAATTATTTTTAATAGTACAGTGGCGATCTTAATGTCTGTTAAAAAATAATAATCATATTTTACTACAGCTCGCAAAGTAGCGTATCACAGATTATTAAAACATTTTGAATTTTAATCTAGCAAAACGTTTTGTCATTTGAAAGAACATAAGATTATTAAGTCTAGGAAATTTGAACAGTTTTGAAAAGTGTCAAAAAATTATAACGAATGTATGGTTACAGGAGACAAGCGTCCACCCTAACCATACATTCTTTGTAAATTTTTGACAATTTTCAGAGCTTCTTATTCTTGTTCACTTCATTCAAACCTGCTTCAAATTTGCTAATTAGATTAAAATTCAAAACTCGTCCCCAGTCCTTTGCTCGTTTCTGAAATGGCATATTGGTTTTTCTTTCACACTAAGTTTCTTGATTTCACATATTAGATCATGTTAGATATACATTGACCCACCTTATACCGGCAGATTTGTTGTTCGCGGCGTTTGCATATTCACCATAGCCAGAAATTCTGAACCATTTTTGGCGGAGCTTGTTATTCATGATTTTTACCCTGTCAATCAAGCAATTGTGTAGATTCGATTGTAATTGGACTATTAGATCATGTGACAATTGAAGGTTTACCAATCCGGTTGCGATAATAATGACGTCGCGACGAGAAAAAAGGGTTTTATTCGGCATTAAATAGCATTTCCACAGTTAATATTTTACCCAAGATTTTAAACAAAATTGAGTAAACGGAGTAAACAACTTTTAGAAGAGTTCAAAGTGAAAATGTACTTCATCTTGTACTCCAAAGACAAGCTACATTTCAAGATGGAGGCAGAATTGTAAGGCCTGGTAATGCTTAAACTTCAGGAAATGCTCAAGGCATATTATTTCCTCAATCGATTGGAAGTGAACGTTTGGGAAGGAAAACGTCTTTGACTATTTTGAGCTGAGAGCCGAAGACGTAAGACCAGGTTCAGGTATTCTTATGGTAATCCACTGTAATCATTGACTATTATAGTCTTTGACATTAAAATGTAATTACCAAACTAGAAACTATTACCAACGGAATCAAATTGAGATCAGTGAAATGAAAGTTCTGGCTTATTTATCCAGTTGAAATTAAAATATTTTACTTTATCGAAATTTCTCAATACCTTTCCCACCATATTTAAGCCCTGAGGTTTCTAAGTATCATGACTTTAACTGCGGATGTCCGTTCGGAATTTCTGGCGGTGCTATTATTGTTCCCACCATGGGCTTCTGTTGCCACTTATTACGCGAGAAGTAGTTCTAAAGGGCGGTTTTTGTCGTGCAATAGTTTATGTGGTTTCCCGCTGCACATGCTATTGTATCAATTGCACTATACTGAAATGTTACCAGATGAGAAAGCCCGCGAAAATATCACACTGTGGCATTGCGGTTCCATGCATAGTATATACCCATAATTTTCGTGATGATTTATCAGTTCAACTCATTTGTACAAGTGAACACCCGTAAGGTTTTATTCTTTTCGGTCATTGAGAACAGACCTTTCCCGAATTCGAATAACCACAGAACATAAGATTCAAGGCGAGGCCTGAGTTTACAAATCCATACATTTACTGCATGTAATTCTCTACTCCAGTCTCACCTTGAATCTATTGTTCTGTGGTCATTCAAGAAAATTCGGGAAAGGTCTTTACTAATTGTCATTGCAATGTTTTTCTCTGTTTGCGCTAACTATACTGAAACAATAACTTTTAATTGACACACTTCTCGTAGAAAATAGTAAATTACAAGAGAAAGGATTGCCGTGCGTTTCAGTAATTCCTAAACAGCTAATTGAAAAAAACGTTGTCGTTAAACGGCTCCGCGACTACGCGACTAGCCCGAACGGGAGTATTCTTCACTGATTAAATATGCGCCAGGCTTACAGTACGAAAATTCGCTGGCGAAATATTATTTTAATGACTTAATAGTTCCAAAATTGGGAACATCTTTGACTAAATATATTAGTCATATAAACTTTTATCTTCCTTTCGCAAAACCCGAAGACAAACGTTGAAAGGGTTGCTGCTTGTGTTATCTCATTAGTAAGCAAAAACAACTACTTCAGAGCGAATAATTAAGCGCTTCAGCAATTTCTACCCATGCTCCTTTTCGATTCAGTCGCGTAGTCGCGGAGCCGGTCAGTAACTAACTATATAAAAGGTGGTAAGTAAACAATCAATAGACCCTTTTAGCGTCGTTGTTTGTTGTGTCCATTTCAGACCATATGATGCATACGAAGCTGAAAAGGTCTATTTAGTCTCTTTGCCTTGAAACTGTTGTCATCTCCCATTTGGCAATCTTTAATATAAACCACTTTCACGTAACGTCAAAGCAGCTCAATTTGAAGGACATAACAAAATAATTTCAATCCCCTGAGATTTGGAACCTATTGTTTTGTCGTCTAAATTGGGCTGCATTCCGACGTGCTGCACGGGGTATATTGTTCACAGGAAAAACTTCATGTTTACATATAGTAAACGTAATAGCTGATGTTGAAAATTATGAAAGAGAAGGGGAATAATATACGGGCTAAGCGGTCAAAAAGATCCACTTCATTATCCTTTTTCTTACAACATTGAAGATTTGGTTTGCAAAACCAGTCGAAAAACCGTGACCTTGGAGGAGTGGCGGTATATGGGCTGTGCGATATGGCGGGTCCTGGTATAAGAGTCTGAAAAGATGAAATAGAATTGGAAACTTATAACAATATAAATTACTTATTACCTAAACGAGCCTAAAATCTAATTGACTGATTATGGTGCAAAACATGATCGATGTCACCGTGGGTATATTGCGGTGTTCTCATTGTTTGTTCTGGTTGCGCCATCTTTTTGCGGCTAACTTAGTTAATTTAATGGCAATGCACTCGTTTTGATTTTTCATTCTATGCATGGTTTAGATGCATTGCATAATGGAAAAAAAAACGGACTTTTTTCACTTGGCTCAAATTTTAGGCATTTTCTTCTTCTTCCTGTTTTCTTAGTGAGCTATACCACACAATCCCTAGCCCAATTATCAAGAGTGCCAAAGCCGATGCCAATTTTGAAATCCCTCTTCCAGGGACGACTTTGGGCTAACGCGCTAATTAAAAGCGCAGTGGGAATATACATATGACATACGAAGACAAACAAACGGAGAATTGAAGCAATAAGCCATATAGATGATTATAAAATATGCATGTTCACTTACAGTACGAATCTAAAAACCGTGGGCACCTAGAAATATTTTAAGAATGTTTCTTATCCAATCAGAAGCTTTATTCTTATCTTTCTAACATCTTGTGGTTAGAGAGTCATTTCTGATTGGCCAAAGAACAGTAGAACATTCTTGGAGTATTTCTAGATGCCCACGGTTTTTCGATTCGCACTGTAACAGAAGAAGAAAATCCCACAACAAAATGAGATGTCAGTGCGTCAATTTCATCACAATGTTTTCTCCTGGGATTTGCCGTGTAGAGAATGTGAATATCTTATCAAATTTGATCTGAATTAGATAAATACCTCGAACGTCGTCAATAGGCCTACAGCTATTTCAAAAAAGGTGCAAGGGGGCGAACAGCAGTTGGATTAACCAAGTCAAACGAAACCTTTTAACATTCACAAGATGAACAAGCCATACTATACTATATATCGCAATCTAAGGTCTTCGCTAATTGGTGCAGGCATTGTTTACGTATGAATGTCAAGGGCGGATTCAGTAATTTGTTAAGAAGGGGTCCAAATGTTTACTTCATACAAAATTTACTTCAAACCTGTGGCAAAACTAGATTTTAGGATAAGACAACCAATGAAACCTCAGGTATGACAGGGGTTCTGGACCCCCCTGACTCTCCCCCTGGATCCGCCCTTGAATATGAAGAATTTTTGATTGCCTTTCAGTTCCTTTCGGTCGTACAATTATCAATCACCAATCGCCGTTCGCCGTTCGCCCCTTCAAACGTTTTTTTGAAATAGCTGTATACAAGTGTGATGACGCATTGCCTCCGTTCTCGTTATTTAACTTTATAATTTAAGCTAAATGCGCTAAAGATTAGATCGCTAAAATCTCTTACCGATCTTCTGTGTGGGTGTTGCCCATGCCCAGGGACAGGTGGAGCCAGATGAATCCTGCTGCCATGTATTGGCATATGATCGTTACAGGAGAGTCGAGAAATGGAAGTCCTCGAAGGTGAAGGTGAAGAAACAACGGAAGAAGGACGATAAGTTATGTTGGCAGCATAGCCATCAATGTCCAAATGTGCTCGGCTCTTTATTTTCTTTCCTTTCATTTTCTTCTTTACGTTGTGTTGGCTGTGCATCAAGACTGCTATATACTCGAGTAATACGCCAAACACAAACAGGAAAGAAACGATGAGGTAGGAATCTATTGCTTTGATGTAAGACACCTGCAAGTTGATTGAATTGACAGACATCTTAAGCAAGGGGTTTGAAAATTATTTCCATGAAATACTCAAACAATACTCTTTCATATATTAAAATTAACGAAGCATCAGATATGCTGTGTAATTTTTACTCCGGCATTAGAAAATGGTTTACGATACCATCGTGATTGTATATTGTGGTTGTTCTTAAGAAAATGATCTATCAATTTTATGGAACAGAGATCTTTGTCAATTTACTGATGGCTGACAGCGACATAGATTCAAATGAGATTTGGTACTGAAGTGAATAGAAGGAACTTCTTATTTGCAATGTAAATAATTTTAGCAAATTTCGTTTTACCATTTTATCCTGCAGACGATGGACGATTAGTCGGAAAGATAGATTCATATAATTTCAGTTTTGTTTGAGTTACGTAATAAAGACGATTATCAAGAAGGATCTTAACAGAAACACTTATAACAATACTGACATTTTGGACGTTGAGTTCTTTGTCAGACGTACGTATCTAGTATACGTCATGGCACATGGCCGGGATTGAGAGATAGTCAACTAACCCCCCTTCCCCTTGGTTCTTCCATGCAGGCCATATACTCATTTCAATAATGTTACCCGTCAACTGAAAAACTCCAAAGCTGAGACCGGTATTTATTATGACGATTATTGGTAGGTGCATTTTACAGGCTTCAACAACTTAACCCACATTAATGACCTACTCTCCATTAGAGTCTCCAGTAGCTCAGTGGTAGAGCGTCCGACTAGCATACGGAGGATCGTGGGTTTGATTCCCATCTGGGGCTCAGATTTTTTCTGAGTCCATTCAGTATGGTACGATCAGGTATACATTTCTTAAGCGATAAACTTGAGATCTTTTCGGTACCAGTTACAGTTTCACCTCCTGTGAGCATCCTCAAACTGCAGTTTGTGTCAACAAGCTTTACTTGTTGGATATAAAATGTTTCCCGAGATCCTCTGCAGTGGTCTTAGCCTTGTAAGTTTTTGGTGACGAACTTTATTGAAATAAGTATACATTCTAATACAAAAAGGGGAATAATAAAGCATGGCTCCCTAAGCATTCTCTTAAGTAAGTTATAGTCATGCCTTTTAATAGATCTGGGAATGATTGTTACCTTAGGGACTGTATTTCTTAAGGATCCCATCAAAGTAACAATAGTCAGTACAGTAGTGATTCCCAGGGCTACTCGGGCAGGAACGGCATCTTTTGATATCCAAAAGGAGAGCCAAGACAATACAACGATTAGAAATGTCGGTGAGTAAATTTGGATGAACGAATAGGCGAGACGACGTTGTAAAACGAACTTGGCAACAAGATGAGTGTAGGTCCCTAAGAAATGGAAAAATATAAATGTTTATTAAAAGATGTGGACGTTATCACCCGAAGAAGGGGGGGGGGGGGGGGGGAATCCCATATATAGAGGGGCGGGGATGCTCGTCAGCAACTTTAGAAATAACCTTTAAAAGGTGTCAAAAAATTTTATTTTTCTTAACATAACAATCGCAAATTTCACCCTTTAAATGGTATTAAATGACGCTAAGCAGCATTTTAATTAGTTTTTCGCCTGAACACCCTAAAAGGTACCAAATATTATTGAAGAATAATCTGCCCCTAAAAGTTACGATAGGCATGGTGCATTATTGCATACCTAACACGGTTTTCTTTAATACTGAATTCGAAATTCTGGACTCAGAGCATAATACCGCTTACTTAGAGATATTTCGACTGTCAGTCTTACAGTCTTCTTTTTTCGAAGTAACAATATTTCTCGAAGAGACAATATTTGTATAATGATCATCCGGGTGGATGTAGTCCTGAGAAGGACTGTTTGATGTGACTGACTTTTTCTTTCACTGGACTCTGAAGATGACTTCCGCACAGGTTGTCGAAACGTCAGTCACATCAAACAGTCCTTCTCAGGACTACATCCACCCGGATGATCATTATACAAATATTGTCTCTTCGAGAAATATTGTTACTTCGAAAAATATCCATTCACCTGGGTTCAGACCATTCTTTGTCTTACAGTCTTCATCAGTCAAGATCACAAAACGTGTGAAATCAAAAAGTTGTTACATATCCTTAGGAGTTCATATCTTTCTTCCCGATTTAACTCCCAAGGGTATCATAACAATCATTTCAATATATTAGTTTAAGGACAATATTCCTATACTACATAGAACCCTAGCATGTGGCGTCACATATCACGTGACAGCTCTCCTGGGAGATCAAACAAACGCCATTCTGTTGTTGTCGTACAATTTAGTTACAAAGTCGTCATTTCTAAGCTGGTTCAAGTTAGGTATTCAAACCGGTCATAGAGGCATTCTTTGAAAACAGAAAGAAAACTGAAAACAAAATACTCTGGCAAACCGGAAAAAAACACACATAAAAATGTAACAAAAATGCAAACAAACAATCTTATAGTCAACAAATAGAAAAACAGAAAAGTTAAGAATAACTATACATTGTCAATTGGGCAGGTCTGGTTATCTTACCAATAACGTATTTCACTTGTTTTCTCTCTCCCTTGTAGTCAGATAATTCAAACTCAGACATCTCAGGATCAAGTATGATAAGATCTTCCTTTGGTTTCCAATAGTAATCAATATCGTTGACGTCAAAGGAGTCTGTAAACAGAAAATTTAGAAAATTGTGCAATAACTGATATTTCCAGCGTTTGCCTGATAGATAAATATGACCAGTCCCCTTGTATTAATTTGGGCTGAGTTTGACAAAAAAATTCCCAAAAAATGTAGAAATGACAGATATTGTGCCTCATTTAATGTGTAGGAATATATACTAGTTATACAATGGTTTTGAGTGGCATACCGTGGAATATCCCACGAGTCACTTGTAGTTTCTAGTGAGTGTGTATACAAAGAAAATACAAGTGACGAGTGGGATACCCACAGTATACCACGAGAAACCATTGTATAACCATTTTATCCCGCACCATAGAAAATACAAATGCGTAGATTCAACGCGTAGTGCATGATGGGAAGGAAGAGTGAAATACAACGGCTTCCTGCATTCTGATTGGCTGTATTTTCTATTCTGCGGGATAAATATTTATATACTGCGTGTATACTGTGTGTATTGTGTGTCATACATACAGCTCAAGATCTCCAGAGCGCAAGTTTGAACGTCCAATGGATATCTTCTAAGATCCATACGACAAGAAGCTGTGACAGTTAACCTGATCACACAAAAACAACAACAAGGAATCAAGGACGTCCGCTGGCACGGTTTCTACGCATTCTTTCTACTTGCGCAATGTCATACTATAAATCATTACACATACAATTCCTTTGGCTTTTGGGAGCTAGGGCGGGACGGCGTCGACAAGGAAGTAGGATAACGCCGACTATTTATTTTTCATATCGTGATGTCTGGCTAAATGTTTACAGTGCGGGCACTCGAACCGTGAACACTTGTAGTTATTTTGAATTATTCATCGTCCATTCAGAAACCAGATTCATAGACTTTGACACTATATTTAGTTAGCTAATCTAAACATAATGGGAGAGCCTTGTTGTGAATCTAGCTTCTGATTGCCAATAAAAAAAAAATAAAAAACTTTTGTTCACGGTTCGAGTGTCCGCACTGTAAATGTTAGTGTATTTTTCCTCAAATAAAATCAAAATATTTTACAAAAAAAAAAAAAAAAAAGAACGGTTTTTTTTTACCGAACACAATGCATGGTTAATCGTGCGCTGTGCGCTGTGCGCTGTGCGCTGTGCGCTGTGAAATTGTCGAATAGGTACGGTTTGTATACCTAAAATTAAAGACGGTGAACCTAATATGGATATTTATTTCATTCTTTTAACTCTAATACATTGAAAGTTAACTATGTTACAAAAATACCATTGCATCTTCAGTAGCCCACGAATGTCGTTAAGGCGCGCGGGTTGACAGAGCTTAACATATAACAATGGGGGGGGGGGGGGGGTGGAACGATTTTACAAGTGAAGGGAGGGGTGGGGTCTGGCGACCTTTCTCTATCTCACAACGCCGCCACATCCCCGGTCCCTCCATTAGCAACATGTCTCACCTTTCACTGAGCTCAATTTCGCCATTTTGTTTAATAACAACACGAACATTTGACGCAGGTACGAGATGAAACTTCGCCGTTTTGACATTGAGAATAAAAGTATCAGGAATCCAAATCTTTTCCTTGAGTTTGCCAGGCAGAATGAGAGGGAATCCCACTGAATGAGTTAACCTTGGGTCATTCCATGATTGCTTGAAAAATAAATCCAGAGAAAACTCCTGTGGGAAAGGAAAAACATATTTTTATAACAGTTGTATTAGTTCAATAAGTAAAATGCTTTTACGGATTTGCTGGATATTTCGTCCCCAACACCCCCATCCAGGAATTACAGACTGATCAAGAAGCTTGGTCGTGGCATAAGGGTAAGGTTGACAGCCTCTAGACCATGAAAGATAAAACCCATGTCATAAATGCTAGCAGTGAACCCGTTGTTTCGACCTTGTCGCTTATCTCTTACCACCCATGGTCAATCCATTCCATGTGGGACGCATTTTGAAAAATACTTGCTGCAACGCATTCATAAAAAAGGTGCCGAGGAAGAGTCAAAATTGAGGTATTATTTTCGTTTGAAATAGATAAAGAAAGAAAAATTATACTAGAATCTATTTTTAAAAGTATAAGGGACTAGTAACTTTTGTTTAATTATATAGAAAATGATACAGTATTTTGAGTTCTCACCATGTCTTTCTCTCTGACGTTGCTTATGGATACCACTGTAATGTACACAGATATATTAAGTGGTATACCTGAAAAATGATAATAATAAAAGGTTAAACGCATAAATTTTATTTCATCATCCGAAAAATCTTCAGTATGGTTAATCCAAAACATTTTTCGCATTTATAAGTTTGTAACATTTCCAGGTGTCCGGTGCATGCACTAATTGACCAATGACAGCACGCTTCAAAAGCTTAGCCAAGCAGCCCTAGCTCCCATTCAAAAACACTCGTTTCAACGAAGAATTTTAAGAGAAAAGATGAATTCGTATTTGTGATGTATTAACAAAATTAACGTGAATCTTTGCCATAATCTTTTCATTTACGATCCCACTCTCATCGATTTTCTCTCAAAATGTGACTGGTGTAAGGGCCGCTCGAGTTACAACAACGATCCTTTTTGTGCTTAGTTTTTCGTACAGCTGTTTATATAATTATATGAATAAATAAAGACAGCTAAATGTTTTGTACACCAGTTTGTTCTTTTTGTTCTAACTTCACGTCCGTTGCAATGAAAACATAATCGTTCATCTTCAATAACTTCGTAGAAAATCCTTCCCTTTTTTCTTGAATGCAATACGGCTATTTCAAAAAGGTTGGTGAAGGTTTTGCTCAGTGCATGCTGCATATTGTATGTTGCTTACCAAGCTTGAATTGTATTATATTCATATATAAATAACGCCAGCACAGAAGAAAATATTCGGGAATTAAAAATGTAAACCCTCAGACGAAGTTTGGGAAAGTCCCACTATATGGTTCTGACCTTTCGCTGCCTGAATTAACATCACCCATACTAGCTGCATCTTTATGGCTTGGTATGCAACTTGCAACATTCAACAAGCAACACCTTCACCAACCATTTTTTGAAATAGCTCAGTGTATGTGTCATGATGCTTTTTAGAACCCAGATTTAATCATTTTACCCCTTATTTACTTACCACCGAAATAGGGTCTCAGACGGTTATCATATCCAACTAATAATCCATCGATGGATTTCGTTACATTCTCTGGTTTCTTTGAACGATGCCTGGAAGAGATGTACCACAAAAACATACAAATTCGCACACAAAATCACATGTTAATCTTATTATAAAATAATGTGATATGACAGCCAAAGTTAATAAGATAATTGAGTTCTAAAGAGAGATCTAATTAAGTGGAGTTTGGGTTGACAAGAAGTTTCTACTGGGTTGATAAAGATAACATACATGCATATAATACAATCTAGTGCTAAAGTGCATGCCCTGTAGTCAAAATATTTATTTTCTAGAAATACCATGCCGCCTCATAATTCTATAAATTCGTTAGATTTTTTTAGATTGTAATGCGCAGTAGAAAACAGAAATGTTGATTCTTGCGCAATATAAGTTAATAAATTATTATTATTATTATTATTATTATTATTATTGTTACAGTCAAATAAACTCAAGATTTATAATTAGCTCGACGAGCTTACACGCGAAAAACAATTATAAGGGAATGTACAGTGGTCAGCAAACAGAATATTTGGCCCGTTTTTCTCATTTCGAAGAGAAGAAGAGACTTGGAGCTAGGGCTGCTTGGCCAAGCATCGAAGCGCACAGTGATTGGTCGGTTCGTGCGTACACCGGACACCTGAATATATAGCTAGAAAGGATGCATTTACTACACCCTGACTTTGGCAGGAACGGTTGAGGTCTTTGGGCACTTGAGATTTTCGGATCGAGCATTTTTTCATTGATGTGTGATGTCAATGCCTCTGGCGTAGGGAGGGGGCGGCCATGTGCCCCCCCCCCCCCCCCAATTTTTTGCCATAATTAGTTAAGGAATAAAAAACAGTTTTCCGTGTATTATACTCTGATAAAGACACGCGGGATGTGGAGAGAACACGAGAGAAGCTGGAAACCACTCCGCTACGCGTCGTGGTTTCCAGCTTCTCAAGTGTTCTCTCCACATCCCAAGTGTCTTTATCAGAGTATAATACACGGAAAACTGTTTTTTATTGCTTTTATAAAATAACTAGCGCTCAAATGCTTTTAAGAAGCAGAGAGAGAAAAAACAAATAGCGCGAGCATGTATTATACTCTCATAAAACATGGCTTTTTGACCAATCAGAGCGCGCGTAATATCAAAGTTATTTTATAATTTATATTCTAGGTGCCCCCAGATCATGGTACCTCGCTACGCATCTGATATAAATCATTATATCTAAATCTATATTTCAAGTTTGGGTACAACCTATAGGACTGTCTTACCTTACTTTTATTGATGCAGCTTGTACTCCGCCAATGAAACAAAATATCAAGATATTTCGAAGCAGAAGGTAGGGTTTCATCTTTTTTGCTTCACATAAGGAGATAACTATTCTAAAAATAATGAAATAAAACTGTAAAAATATGTGAAACGTTTTCCCTTTTATCAGTCAAAGAGATTTTTTTATATCTTAAATTCACCGATAGTTCTTCGTTTCCAAATTTCTGAAGTTACTTGGTCCGGCAATATCTTTTAAATCGATTGCGTCGCTACCACGATGATTCAGGGTTTGCCCAGTGGCCTCTCTGCTATATACTTGAACCTTATAATTTGCAAATTCAAGATCAAATTACTGATCTTATTATGGACAAAATAGAAATAATTAATTATACTTGTGTCTCATAATCAGTTCGATATTGCTTCAAACAGTTACAACATCTACTGACATTAACAATTAAAAAGATTTTGTCCTTTCACAATAGATTGGTCTATGCCACCTGAAGCTTTGTTTGCTTTGGTATCAATGTGTACATAAATGTGAAAAAGATTTTAACTGTGAGCAGAAATAAAAACTGACGGAAAACACAGCATGATAATTAAATTTAAGATTTGAAATAATGCAAATATAACATTAAGAAGAGATATCTTGATCAAAATAGAGTAACTTTAGGTAAGCAATTTATTATAAAAACTAACGATAAGAGACTACGTTTCGTCGTCATCACGACAACATCGTCAGGTCTACTAAAGGATATGAGAAATGTAAATATATATAAGCAAGAAGCATAATAACAAGAGATATTAAAAGAGATATTCAAAAAGATCTTATTGATACAATATGTAACTGAAACACTTTATGAATACGCGAAAATTATATGGAATGATCAGCATGTATGTACGTATAGATATTTGGAAAATCTCGTTATGAAATGGTATTGGTTTTGTCTTCATTTTCGTTTCATATTTTAGCTTGTTTACGATGCATCATTGTTTTGTATTGTCCGGCCTGGGTTATCTCTTTGTCTTGAATTCAAAGTGTATCTTTATTTTATTTATTTTTTCATTTCGCTTACCTGATCTTTATTTCTTGCTCCCTCGTTGCGTTGTTTCTGCTCAGTTCCACTCGTCTAATTCCCTCACAATCCTGCTTGCTTTTTTCCTTAGTATTTCAGACATATGTGACCGAATTCAGTTTGTAAACAGGAGGTTTCAATTCGATTCACAAAAATCTTACATCAAAACAAACGTTATAACGGAATGCTGGCGGATTTGCAAAGCCCAACTCTTCGACTCACTATTCTATAATTGGATTTCATTTCTTATTAACTAGTTTTAATATTTCATTTTAACCACTTTGGGTTTTTCCGGTTCTGTGGTTTTCTTTTTTTTCCAGAAATGATAGTTTCAGTGTTCTTGCTTTCACCTCATTGGCTGTTACTCACAATAGTGTCAATTAGAGCTAGGTGACGAAATCGGATCAATACTAAAAACACTTAGACGGAATGACCGATAATTTCGGTAGAATAAGTAAAAGGGATGTCGATGAGGACCTAGAAACAATATGTTTTTGTGGTTATGTTAAACATCGAAAGATAAGGGTTCCGTTAGTCGTGAGTTAATTGGCAATCAGGAACGATTTTGGCGGCAATGCAAGGAACCGCCTTGAAATAATGAATATTCGGTTATTACCTGGTTGGAAATTTTAATTAATGAAACTGTACGTTATAAAGGTTATTAAGCTCCATAGCTCCTCGCCTCACCTGTCCCAAACCACCTCCCTCCTTTCCCCTTCCTTCACCACCACTACCACCACCAAAAAAAAAAGATCTGGGGACTAAATAGCCAATGTGCCCGAGCTCGAATTTATAGCACAAAGCATGATGGGGAACCGAGTCCTTACACTTTTAACACTCATCTGACAATTTTTCCTTAACATTTTCTATGGAAATAAAAGTATAAGGCTAAGGAAATTGGTTTATCAGAGTAATATTCAACATTTATTCACTGTCAACCTGGTCAAAATTTCATGTGAATGGCATTTTTGCTAAACAATTTTTACTAAAATTGCTAAAATTTACAATTTTTTTTTCCAAATCTTGTTACTTGTTCAACAAATACAGTAAACTAATTATGTGCCATGCAGGTTGCACAGAGCGACCTGGGCTTTTGGTTTGATGCTAATTTGACTGTGGACACTCATACTACTTAGACATGCTCCTCTTCGCTTTATCATTTATATAATATTAGAGCTATTAGAAAGTATTTATTGAAAGAAACAACAGAAAAACTTATTCATACATTTATATCTTCCCGTGCGGATTACTGTAATAGTTTATTGTATGGTCTACCTCATTACCAGTTAAAGAGACTCTAAAGAGTTCAAAACACAGCAGCTCGCTGTATTGCCATATCACACCTTTGCTAAAAAGTCTGCATTGGCTTCCCGTTCAATACCGTATACACTTTAAGCTACTATTGTTAACCTTCAAAGTAATTCACGGAATGGCTCCACACTTCCTAAGAATATTAATAATAATATTAATAATAATATTAATAATAATAATAATAATGATAATAATAATAATAATAATAATAATCGGAACAACGTGAAAAGTACTGGGAATCTAAACCCCTTCATGGCCAGTACAAAAGGCAAGTGAACAAAGCAGATGTGGACAAACAGAGAACACACAGTTGGTTGAAAGGAACAGGCTTAAAGGCAGAGACAGAGGGGCTCATCATAGCAGCGCAAGATCAGACACTGGCTACAAGGTACTATGAGAACAAGATCATAGGAAAAGATGTTAACTTCAAATGCAGAATGTGCGGTGAATATGACGAAACTATCGACCACATTATATCAGGCTGTCCTGTTCTCGCAAAGAAAGAGTTCATAGAAAGACACGATAAAGTTGGGATATACGTTCACTGGAAGCTTTGCAAGCAGTATGGATTCGACGTATGCAGGAAATGGTATGAACATGACCCTGAAAAAGTAATGGACAACGATACAGCAAGAATTTCACGGGACATGCAAGTACACACGGACAAAACCATCAAAGCTAACAGACCAGACATCATAGTCAAGAACAAATTAGAAAAACGATGTTTTCTAATTGATGTGTTAATCCCAGCAGAGAGAAATGTGCCCTTAAAACAGATAGAAAAACTCTCCAAATACAAAGATCTAGAAATAGAAATAAGAAAATGTGGGGTATGGAAACAAAACGTTTTTGTTCTGTATTTTTGTTTTTTCTTTTTTCTTTTTTTTTTCTTTTCTTTTTCTTTTTTGCTAGCTATATAACATTGTATGCAATACAACTGCAACCTGTTCTCGTTAGCCCTCATGGTTATTTCAGGTTGTCAGTACCCCTTGCTTATCACCACCATTTGTCAAAACTTGACCAATCAGATAGGCCTATGCCATGTTTTTAGCCAATCTTCACATTGATCATTCTCATTTTACGTGAGTTTGAAGAACGAAAACGAAAACAAAAGCTATAGAAATCACTCGCCTACAAACAAACAAAACATAGGTAGTTAAGCCAGATTGATTTTTAACGGGGATCATAATATGCATTACCATTCAAATTATTTTTCCTCCGTTTTGACTGGTCGAGAAATAACTGCAAATAACTGCCTACAAATGATAATTTACTCATGCGCATTACGGTACAAAGCTGTTTTCCTGCAAACAATGCGCAGTAAAGTTACATTAGTCAACATTGCTCACTGAGCTGTCAGAAAATCACTTGGCATGTTTGGTAGACAGCAATAGCAGCCAAAACTATAGCTTAAACATGTTTTAAAGTAGTTTAACTAAACATGTTTTGAAAATTATTTACAAACATTGTTCACTCACTTGTATAATGTATGATTACATGGGACAGTTGCCTCACCCCCCCCACCCCCCCCCCCCCCCCCCTTCAATCATACATTCCGCAAATTTTGGCCAGCAACCCGCAACCCGCAACCCGCAACCCGCAACCCGCAACCCGCAACCCGCAACCCGCAACCCGCAACCCGCAACTCGCAGCCCACACAATAGTCGAACCCTATTATATAAAGCAGCAACCCTTTGAATGTATGTCTTCGATTTTTGCGAAAGGAAGACAAAAGATTGATATAACTAATATTCGGTCAAAGATGTACAATTGGACTCTTGGAACGAAGAAACTAACAGTCACCCTTCTTGCACTCAGTTTTCTCGCGTTCCGTTGACAAAGGAAGCCCGTACAGAGCTAGAGTTAGTTAGGGAGTTAATTAGAGTTGCCTGCAGAGAAGGGTAACGTCATTTAAGGCATTCTTAGTGGGCTTTTTTTTCTTTGTTGTAACTAGTAATACTACATGCTGGTCAGTATGAGAAGCAAAACATTTAAGATAACTTTCAAGTTAACCCCCCTCTAGCGATAAGAAGAAGAAGAAGAAGAAGAAGAAGAAGAAGAAGAAGAAGAAGAAGAAGAAGAAGAAGAAGAAGAAGAAGAAGAAGAAGAAGAAGAAGAAGAAGAAGAAGATGATAATGCTTTTTAATTTTTTTTGAACCTTCAAGTTTGTAATTTATAGACTAAGAACTTGACGGCACAGGTTTACGTGTACAAAATTACAGCCGACTCGCCGGCATATTCAAAATGATATGGACGCAAAGTCCGAAAGATAGTCAGAGAAAATATATTCATAGTAATTTTGATGATTACGTGCTCATGAGATAACAGATGTTGAAGCCACTTTGTATAATATCTTGGACTACCACTGCACGAAAAACTGGATTCACTCCTCTTCGCTCGATGCAAATGTGGTGCAAATATGAAAAACACAAATATACTGTATACTAAGAAAACTTAAAGCAAAGAGATTTAATACTACATTTGCTTTATCATATTTTCACCCGTTAGCAAATGTGGTATTCACTACGTTTCCCTTACAACTTTACTATAGATATATTTTTCTATATTTGCACCACATTTGCAACGAGCGAAGATGATTGAATCCATTTGTACTAAATTGGAAATCTTCAAGACTATATAATTTAAGGTGTTTCGGCATTTATGCGCCCAAATGAGTAATGATCATTCCAAGTAGAAATCCCTTCGGTCTTGACTGTAATATCTTATAACTTGACAACAACTAAGCTCAAAAGCTGAGAACACTTACAAAGTTGAGTAGCTTTTAAGATTTTCTTGGCGAAGTTAATAATATATAGGAAAAGCACATTTTATCTGATAAGCATTACAAATTCAATAATAACTTGTGCGATAGCTTTCTCTTTAAGAATCATAAAGGCTGCAGCTTTCCAGCTCAGACTAATTGTAAGTGGTCACTAACTAGACTTATGCTAATATCTATAGATATTCTTCAATCAGATGTTGAAGTTGATTAAATATTTATATTTAGTAATAGCTTGACATAAATATTTTATAACCATGCTTATTCAAACATATAGAACTGAAAAAAATAACATTGAATTGTAGACGTTCAGCATGTGAAAGCTGCATGAAAGATCTTTTTTTTAAACCCACAAGGAAATATGGAATGTCTTATTTTTATTATTTTACCAGCTACTTAGTTTCAGTGTACTTTGTGTTACTAAATCATAACAAATGTCATGCAGTTTTATCATCTCAGACCTTCATGTTCTTTTTTGATCGACATCCATATAATGCTAATTCTTAACTCGTCTCAACAATACACAAAAAATATTCACGAGAATTGAATATAACCCGATCTCAAAGACATTATGCCCGTAATGAAAAGATATAAATGCAAATGGACAAGTTTATCTGTTCATTGGGGAAATTCTTTCAGTCAAAATAGCATTTTTCGCTGGTTAGAAATAAAAGCAGAACCAGTTCACTCGAGGTTGCTTATTGGAATCGATTGACTATGCTGTCAGATGATGACGGTTGAGATGACGGTTTTACGGAAAAACGTCAATTCCGAAAGTTGATGAATTCCGCATAAAACAGGAAATGACGTATTAGTGAAATATAGCAATCAACTCCAGTTCTCACCTATATATGCTTAAGTTCATAAATGATTTGAGCATCCTAGGCCTAAGTTCGACTCCCCCAGGAGAGATTCAGAGTTCAAATGCAACATTTGATAATAATCACCAAACACACTCGAATCTTGAAAGCGTTCAAGATTATTTTCTTTCACTAAATATGGAATGCATCAGACATTTTGTCTGAGATGAATGAAAACGCAACGCATTTGAATTTAAACGCTTAATGAAAAATTAATGATTTATCAGCCATGCTTTATTAAGTTAATTTTAATATATATATAACTTTGAAAACAACATTTATTTGATAGCGGATATTCAGTGGATATTCAGATAACGTACATGAAGAACAACGATAATCAGAGTCACGTTTCGTGTGGTAATAAAGCTGACAAGATGTTCCTCTGGGAGCTAGCAGATTTGATATGCTATTTCGTTTTCATGAAAATAAAACTTATTTTTGGTCTGCTTCGATCCTTCATTTTTATTATTCTTATTCGAATTTCAGTTTAATCTCAAAGGATATCTCAAAGAATTTTCTAGACTCGATCTTGAACTCATGTGATGAATATATGCAACACCCTACCGCTTTTTAATTTCTGTTTTTGCTTTCTTTGAATATTTAAGTAGTGGGTTGCTTTCTAGAGTTTCGTGCAATATTCCCTAGCTGTCTGAAGCCACAATCCGGTTCTTGTGAAACGACACGTATTGGTGAAACAATGGTCAAACGCATCCAACACGAGCCCTGACCCTGAATCAGATAGATATATAATATATAGGACATATGGCTTGGATGATAGCATTAAGCATTCTCCTTAAAAATCCTTTCATGAGCTGACAAGATGTTTTCTTTGGCGTTCTTAAAATACAAAGACATTAGCAAATAACGCTTTTTAATCTAGAACCGGAATTCAATCATCTCTTCAGAGGTCTAAAGGTTTTGCTGTTGGTCAATTGCTTAAGCGAATAAAGCAAACACTTCGCCCTCCCTATGGTCAGCTATTCCAATTAAAAGTACAAGACTATCAAACAAGGATTCTTATTGGTGGAAGACAGGGACTGAATAAAATAGAAAAGAAGTCATCTTAATCGGACAGCTATTACCAACTGGAAATCGTGCTATTAAAGGAAATGCAATGAGTTGGTGTGGCACTTTGAAGATGGCGATGAAGATGCACACTTTTGGTAAGTCTTTTCTGTGTTGACTGTTAAGTTGAATTGTTTGACAAATTATTTGTACCATTTTTTCCCTGCTGTTCATACATTTTCCTTCCATCTAGTTGGCACATAGGAAATCATTTAATTAATAGTATGGTTATTTTTGGAAGGAAAGTTTTAACTACAAAACATTGCATGTTGAGCACTGAACACTGACTATTTCAGTTCTGACTCTAAATAATATATTTTACGCTGCCCTGCCTCACTCAAACTAGAATATTCATACTTGCGTCTGTAGTTGTCGTGTTAAAATCTTTGTTTAAAACTTTGAATAAAAGCTGTTTGCATAATGTGTGAATCGAAACCTGCTTGAACCACCTTTCGAACATTGCATACATTACTAGGACTTAAAACGGTCGAGGTCAAATCCTCTCAGTTCAAAGTCTATTTTTTGGATGTTTCTGTGGAGCATTTAGGAGAAAATGAGTCATCAATTAATAAATGTAACTATATCCATATAGCCGAGCCCGACTTTGATAGCATGGATCCGTTGTGATCAATTCTACTCTCTGAGTAGAAAAGATAATTACATGAGGAATAACAAACTGTGATTAATACAGAAAAGAGGGAATAGTCGGTGCCAGTTACAATACATTTACACGTGATCTCAATGTTCTTGTTGCAAAGGCTTACTTTGTTGCAAGGCCATTTACTGATCCAAGCCTTGGATTAGATCCAAGGATAACTGTATTGAAACTTAGAAAGAAAGTGAAGCGGGGCTACTAGATTAGAATAAATTAAAGACGAGAAACAATGTGACGCGGGCTGAAGCCCATTTGTTTTCTCTTTAATACTTCAAGTTTGAATAGTTGTGTGAATGGTCAGACTCAAAGGTAACCCAATTGAGTCATTCCCGTTCGATTTGTGCCTAACGTGTATGAGATGGCTTTGCGTAGATACGACTACCTCATAACTACCTCACAACTACCTAGCCATGTACTCTCTCATTTTAATCGTATAAACCTATTTCAAAAGGGGTTGTCATCGCCGAAGGCGAAAGGTGATATGCGATAGGTCATTCCAAGACGGAAAGGAATTGTGGGAATACAACCGAAACACGAATTATCGAGGCCTTTAAAATGGTTTTGTGGCCACTACAAACATCACGGAATATCTTAACACTAACCTCCGTGTTCTTGACGAGAATAAGAAATAGAATCACATGTTATTCTAGCTATTATTGGATCTTGGAATAACCTATTTCCTATCGCCTATCTACTATCGACTATGACAGCTTTTTTTGAAACAGGTATATCAACTCATTGTAGCTTTTCTGGAATTGTCGAGATGACTCTAGGCAGTGCTATCTTTTATCTTTCGCAACTGAATTAGTGGAGACGCATTTTTAAATATTTTTTTAACAGATAACGTTTTGTGCAGCATCCTTACTCAACCTAGGGGGAATGCTACTAATTCTGGGTCTTCAGTTGGCATTGCTTGAGATAACACCTCATTATTCATTATTAATTCAATATATTCCATTAGTGGCCATAAACCGCTTGCAAAATCAACATGTACGTCATTTCATTTATGAAAATGTCCAGAACTTTCGAAAGTCATTATTTTAATTGGATGCAATGTAAGAAGAGTTTCGAGTCACGATATCTGATGAGTAGTCATTAAAATGATGTTGGTGCGATTTTTTTAAAAAAGTTTTTACTTGAGCAAAGTAAAAGTTATAGCAAAAGAAGACACTACAATTGAGATAAATCAGTATAGACATAGCTATGATATATTAGGCTAATCCAAAACTGAAGTATGTTACTAATACGTCTACATATTTTTTCCACTGTTAATTCTTTCTTTCTTTTTCCCTAAAGCGTTATTGAATTGCTTGGTAATTTTGTTGGCTCACGATTCTACAGCTGAGCTGAACACTACACAACAATATGGTAAGTTGTATTTACGCTGCGATCAGAGCAATAACTCCTTATTAATAACCCAAACAAAAATTACCATGGTAACCTTCAATGCTGATCTTTATTGCATTTGGAAGGAAAGAAAATTGTCCTAATATGAATACATAACGTATTTTTATTTCTATTTGCAACCCTTTTTTCCTCGTCCATAGGGGTACTAATGCGTCATTTCTCATCAATACGACCCGGGTTGGAGTCCCGTCGGGCTCAGTGTTCCCAGGGTCGTGCAGAGATAAGACTTATAATGATCGTTAATTCTCTCCTGTGCTTCGAGGGTTTTTTTCCGGGTTCACTAGCTTTCCTCGAGCTCCCCTCCTCAAAATTCAACATTTCCGATTCGATCTTGGACTTTCACCTAGTCGTAGCCGAGCTCTGCTGTGATTGTCCATGCACGTTCTGATACAAAAAAAAAAAAAAAAACAGTAACTTTTAAATATATTAAAATATATTTGCGTGCACATGTCTGTAAGTAGTACAATAACTACCATGGAAACGTGGCTTAAGGATATATTTTGACCACATTTCAGAGATAAATTGACCACTACCATATTCATTATGTTGTTCTGAATTTAGTAATATTTGCCGGTATCAGTGATTAGGGTAGAGAAGTTAGTAATATATTTTAGAATGTCTTCTAAATTGTCTGTTGCTGCTGATGTTGGTGTTGAATTGGTGGTGATGATTGCGGTGATCATGATCATGGAGACGTTTTTGCCGCTTCGTAGTTTTAGTTTCTAGACGGTCTTATGAAATCGGCTAACGTACTTGATTTGGCTCTTGAAAATAAATTGCAAAAACTGCTATCTGCGGGGGATCAACTTCAATCAAAAATTATCCCTGCTTTAACTATGTTACGCTCGCGCTCGCGCGCGCGCTCACGAAAGCTGATAAATAAATAAATATTATTATTAGTAGTAGTAGTATTTTTATTATTTTTATAAAAGCAGTATATACGTCTGAATGCTTCCGTATGCAATCCAGGCACTATAGGGCTCCAACCAGTAACGACTTCAACAAATTGTATCTACTAAAAAATCTAAATCTGAAACTTAATCTTAATAATAAAATTTCAAATAAGTATAAACTAAGAAACAAAGTCATTAAAATCCACTAAGTAAGCCTTAAATCTATGTCCTTAAAACCTATAAACTTAATATATAAAACCATCTTAATGTCACATGCATGCATAGACTGGCACGGGCCTGCTGCGCACATGGACTTTAAAAGTTCGTGCAATGTTCAAAGTGCTTGAAATTATTGATTTCTGCATCTCCTCCAATATAAATTTTCCTTTCTTTCCCATTAGCTTTTTCATCACATCATTCAATTCTTTACACCATCGTCCGAGAACGTCCATTATTATGTTGTACTGTTCTACAGCATATCTTGGGTACTGCTGTTTAGCTCCCATCGTAGGGGTGCGTACTTGGTAGATTTTTTCCTTATCTTTCCGTTCACGGTTTTCTATCCAGGGACAACTCATTTCCAGCGTTGTAGCTTTCTTCTCTTTATGATTGATTATTCTAGCATCCACAGGGTTTGATTTCAGTTATGTGCTCTCTCCGAACACTTGTATACGTCCCAAAAAGCATCTACAGTTTCACTTTCATACTTGGGTTTTGGCTGAACAGGAGAATACCATGGTGGGATTTCATCTATCAATTTAAAGAACAAAACTTTTGATCTTTAAGGCTGTATTATGTCTGCACAAATACTTACTGTGGGCCAGAGCTGAACACCCAGAGAGTACATGTGATACAGTCTCAAGGCTGTTATCCCAGAGTTTACATGACATTTTATCAGCCGAGCTTGTTCGAGTTTTTTTCCCATGGTTTATCCGCGTAGGTAGTAATTGCTCGTCAGAGTTCGCACATTCCAGCCACTTTATGTGAAGGAAAAGATGTCCAGTGTTTAAGCCTCGAAGAACAGTTCTTTACTCTGATGTTATCATCGTCCCAACGTTGCACAGTCACCTTCCCTTTTTATTATTATTATTATTATCATTATCATTATTATTATTATGATTGTTATCATCATCATCATCTATTATTATTATTATTATCATTATTATTATTATTAATCGATCTGTATTTTATTCTGGACGTCTCAGGAGTTGCAATCCATACAAGCTGGGTTGCTAACGTATTATCTAAACTTCCCTTTGATCATCGTCTCATTAAGAGATAAAGTGTGACAGGCCAGGTTGGGTCGGCTTGAAAAATTGCATAAATACTAAGATCCATAAACAATAGCGAGATTTGGTTTCAAAGGATATGTTTTCAGTGTTTGTCTTACTTTCTTAATACAGTGTACTTTGTAGCCAAAAAATAAATAAAATATGGAACCTCTGTGGCTATAGCCAACGGCAAGAAACATTGAAGTTTGTCCGTGCAAAAATGATAACATGAAACATCCTCATGTCTTATGGTTTTTATCTTATTTATTTATTTTTTTTGGCAAAACTCACTCACCATATCTGATAGTGTTTCCATCCAGTGTATCTTATCACGACGAGCTTTTAACTTTATTATACAATAAAGCTTTTTTGCTAATTTAGTAAAAAACAAAACACGAAAAACGAGATTGTGTCAAGCTTCCAGACTATCCTTTTCTATCAAGTGTTGTATACTATTGCGGTGTTTCTGATAATCTAGCCATCATAGGAAGTCTTTCAAATCAGACTATTGAACATGGTTCTAGAACAGACATCGGAAGTGTTGTTTATTTTGCTTTTTCTCTTATGTTATCCCATTCCAACCCATCCACACTTTAATTTTTCATTCCCAACCACACATCTCCTCCAATTACCTCCTTTTACCCATGACCTCTGATCAATCACATCCCATTTATTCATTTGATTCATCCATCCATCCATCCATCCATCTACCCATTTTTATGCCTCCTTTTCTCTCTTAAGAATTACCTTAAGGAAATATTAGTAACATACGGTAGCCTTACAAAGAACATTTTGTAATGTATAAAAAAAAAATGTAAATACGAATGCTTTCAAGCGAATGGATAAAACAAACAATGGAAAAAAATATAAAATACTAACTGCAAAGCATGTTATTGACTACATGACTTCAGTGTATGTGTCTGTGCTTGTTCTTTATCCTTGTTTATGAAATCAGTTCTTGGATCAACACTTCATATTCGTTGTCCTTAACGTCTATCTTCTCTAAAAAAAAATGCACTCTGGTCCTATTTTGCTTTTCTGATATCAAACCCCTTGTTGTTGACATAATAAACTTCCGTCAGTCAGCCGTCTGAGGTTGTTGTCTGTGCTTGAATTCTAATCAAATATTTGAAAGATTGAGGTTTTAGCAGATTTCCACAGTTTTGTATTTTTACCAAATAAGGTTGATACTAAGGAAGTCAAGTCTTGAATAGATGAATTACATACACTTATCGAGGGAAACTTAAAAGTGCACTTTTTTTCTTCTTCTTTCATCCAATTTTAATGAATTCTTATTTCAAATACAGCCGCGATAAAAAGATTATTATTCGGAATGTGAGGTTAAGATAAAATTTGACGAGTTTGTAAAATTGTCTCAGGAGTGACCAAAAAGGTGTTTGGATTGTATCGGTATATCAATGGATTATTCAATACCTCGTGATTAAAACTATCTAAATGAAATAACACGCCTCCGGCGATACGTTTTAACCTATAGAAACGCGTTTTGGAGAAAGAGGGGTTTCACTTGCTCTCTCACACACAACTAGCGGTAGACGAGGCATTTATAATACAAGCTAAGATATCTTGAAGGGAATGGTCGCGTAAATGGATGGGCACCAAATGTGACAACACAACATGAAGAGTGATATCATTCTAGGGTTGATGACATATGCTGCACTGTTAAGTCCTCTCTACTCACATATCCGTAAGTATAATCAAGTAAACAGAGCTTTTTTTATAATTCGCTTCTGTCGTTCATGTAAGTTTTTAATTATTATTAGAGGCAGAAGCTATATTTAAATTATCTGTCTTTCGTTTTCCTTTTTTTTTTTTTTTCTTTTTTCTTTCTTCTTGCATATGAATTTATTCATTTTCACTCTTATCCAAGTATATCGTTGTCACATTGCCATGTCCTAGCAAGAGGCTAAATTACAATCAGTCCTCTCTCGTCCCTCGAACTGACTGATCTCAGACTATTTTGACTTTAAAGACATTTTTTCCATCTATATTTTATTTTCCCCCGTCATGTTATACATAAGGTACGTATCATTTATTTGAAGAAGAAAAAAAAAAAAAAAAAAGCAAAAAACATATGTTGTTGTAAATCTGCGAAGATTTTTTTAGAAGTTTAAAGTTTCCCACAATATCAAATTTTCGAAATCTCATGTAGGGGGGATCACCATATTCTTGGGGTACAACTACGTGGTGACAGAATATTTATCGGTGCGAATGTATGGCAAAATCGCTGGGGTTATTCTTATGTCAAACAAAATGGCGAGCAAAATTTCAAAAAAATTATATCATGACAACAATTTATCAAACTCACTTAACACAAACATGTTAACTCTAAAATGTTTGATTTGGGGAACATTTCATCATTTCTAAGAAATTTCAAGTCACGTAATCAGCATAAGGTCAGAATTACGTGAAGAAACTCAAATTTGTGCAACTCGGAAATACAACAGCAAAACGATCTGAAATGTTTTACTCTAAGTCAAACTAATAGTTTTGTAAAACATATCAAAACTGTAGTCAAATTTATAGTATTCGAACATAGTTTTAAGTTGTTGTTTCCTTGGTGATGAAGTCACATACAGCACTTAAAGCTGCACATGTTAATTCTTGTATTTTCTTGTATGATGCTTAAAATGATACAAATCTTAATGTCCTTCAAAAGCAGACTAATACAAACTGAATACAAATCTCCAGTGGAAAAAAATGTGTGGAAATCTGCAAAGAAACTATTATATTTTTTCCAACTCCATTATTTTTCATTAACGCTTAGCAACTGCTGAGATGATTAATTCCTAACATCGACTGATTTCTATATGAATAAAGTAAATAAAGTACCCCTAAAAGATCACTACCTAAGAAAGATCTAAATGCATCCTGCGGCTCGCTATTAGCTTTACGGATAAACTTTAATATCACTATATTAAGAAGCATATTGGTTAGGAAATATTGAATCATATAATAACACAAATAAAGTTTTGAAAATTCACAACAAATACTTAAAAGTACATCAAAATACATCCGGTAAGATTACCTTATTGGTTTTTGAGTTTTACGATAAAAACTGTACTAATCAATGGAAAAAGGATGCGGTCATCAACTGCCTTAAATATTGCACTGCGGCTTGCGATTTGTAGTTTCTTTAATTTATTTTTCAATTTCAGAACTTTTTATCTTATTTGTATTTTAATTAGGAAATTTCGGTTAGGAAGTTTCTTAAAATAGTATACAATAAATCTCTTTTTATTGGCTTTGGCTATAGCAATTAGCAAATTAAATTCAATAGTAAATGCCTTGAGGGAATGAGAACATTATTACAAGATGGCAAATCGTAAAAAACCTTTCCATACATTTTCCTCTTTCTCTTGATCCCGGAAACAAGTGTCTTCTCCAGACCAATGGAAGATATGTTCAATGAGGTTACGATTATCAAGCTTAAAGATAAGGATAAGGTTGTAATAATGAGAGATTATGTCCATATCTTGTGCAATCTATTCCGTCCTTTTCATCTATTCCATTTCATCCTAGTATCCATCCATACATAGACGTATTCCATGTATCCAACCATCCTATCTCAACTTATCACTTGCCATCCATCTATCGCCATCCATCCTTTTTTCCTACTCGTTCCATCCCATCAATCCATCTATCCATCCATTCATTCTTTCTTCCATTTATTCATTTATCCATCATTCCAATCATTTATTCATTCATTCATTCACTCGAGTATTTCTATTTCATCCCATACCATTCATCAATCCAAGCGTCAATCCATTCATTGTGTTCCTCATCAAAAATTATGACATGATTATGAATGATGCAGGTGATTGAAAATACTGGCAAATCAATAAAGCTAAGCATTTACAGAATTTCTTTACGATTAAATATCGCCGACCGGAAATGCCACGGGACAATTTGGTTGTAGTATTTTTTTTTTTTAACACAGTGGTTGTCAGAACATTTATAATACTCAGACGTGCGGTGAGTGGAGAAGATCAAAAAGTTTTTCAATGGTCTTATTGACTGTTAATTTTTCTCACTCTTTTTGACAAACAACTTTGATTAAAAATTAGTTCGTTCCAAACCATTTGGGCAGTTTTATGCGCTCTTTGGATAATTACATTTTTTTTTTCATCGAAAATTCTAGTTTGACATTTATGCTCAGATATTAATTCGACAGGAGGAACCTCCCAACTGACACGTCCTTTCAATTTATCAAGTATTTAATAAAAATGGAAAAGTTTGAACTAATTTCAATGAGAATTTAATGACAACGTAACTATGTGTTTATCTGATTGAAACGGCTCAGTAGTGTCATTCATTGTCATCGTATGTAGTTAATGAAAGGTAATATAAACACTACATGATGAGTAAAACTGAAATTGAAGAAAATTAAAAAGAAAATTATAATTTAGGAAAGCCTTGGAATTAAATTTGGTCTCCCCGATTAGCAAAGCATGTGTGCCAAGCTAGAAGTTTCGAGACATTGATAAAGTTTTTTATTATTATTAAGAAGCAGAAAAAATTGAAATGAAGAATGGATGGATGGATGGATGAATAGGTACATGGATGAATAGGTACATGGATGAATTGGGTGGATGGATGGATGGATGGATGGATGGATGGATGGATGGATGGATGGATGGATGGGTGGTTGGGTGGGTGAGTGGATGGATGGATGGAAGGATGGGTGATGGGATGGATGGATGGGTGGATGGGTGGATCGGTTGGTTGGTGGATAGATGGATAGATGGACAAGAGGAGCTTGGCTTATGGGCATGTGATAGGTGTACTAGGCTGAGGTTGGTTGATTTGTTTGGTAGTAAGAAGAACGGTTGGTTGGAATGATTATTTTATTGCTTGGATATATAGATGAATTAGTGTTTGGATTCGATGGTGGATGGATGGGTGAGTAGGTTGCTTTTTGGTTGAACAAATATGTTATTACCAAATCTTATTCATATGAGGAAAGAAATTAAAAATATTTAAAAGAGACTAGACAAGCAATAAAAGTGCCAGCTGTCTTCACTGCCTTCGTACTCATTAGCCAAAGATGGCATATCTAATAGATCACACGATCCTAGCCTATGTATGATAAAAATATGAAATTCAGTTCCAAAGAACTGTCAAGAAAAACGTAAGTCATTCATTACCAGTCGGAGTTTTTGTCGAAAAACAACTTCAGCTGGGTTGAACTTGAGTTTCACATCCGAAAATAATTCAGTTAGAAAATGATTTTTTAGTCTTTTCAAGGGCAATTTGTCAAGTTACTTACAAAATGTATAGAATTAGTAAACAATTATATTCTGTGCGTGCGTCGTGCGTCTGTATGATAAAATTATGTAATATTATAAAATATTGAATACTTAATAGCATTTTTGGAAATTTAACGAACTGATTTCAAGATCATTTCATTGCGAACCCTTATTTCCTCCTTAAAGTTGGTTCGTCGTATTTTGACAATTATTCATGGTTAGCCAGACTTCAAGATAATAATAAGGACATGACATTCTTTCGTCTATGTCAAAGCCTGAACGTTAACACCGATTAGCTGACCAGATCTTGTGCTGAATATTATGGAAATTTTTAAAGAGGTGCTGAGTATGATGTGAAAGAAAATTGCGAAGAAATTGTTAATGAAAGATTATGTAGTTTCGATGTTCGCTGGTTCCTGATTAAATTGCCAAACCTGCCCTGTCGTCGTTAGTCTTGCCTGACATACATCATTTTAGCGGTTCGTTCTTTCAGGGTATCGATAAAATTTGAAGTCTGAAAGTACGGTCCAATTAATTTGTAAGAATAAGAGAGAATTTTGAAAAACATTATTTGTCAATACATGCGCAGTTTCTATCTTCGTTAGTGTCATTC
Source organism: Anthopleura sola (assembly GCA_023349425.1). Classification (NCBI taxonomy): domain Eukaryota; kingdom Metazoa; phylum Cnidaria; class Anthozoa; order Actiniaria; family Actiniidae; genus Anthopleura; species Anthopleura sola. The sequence goes on along the minus strand of JALHLI010000017.1, from coordinate 1,266,656 downwards.
GTTTGTCGACGAAATTAATAACGAAGTCAAGTATTAAGTTTTTTTTTTTTTTTTTTTTTTTTTTTTAACAGCTTTATTGACCATATTAACATCATAAATTATATAATAATATCAGAAAAGAAGTATATATAAAAGAAAGAAAATTAAAGAAAGAAAGGAAAAAAGGACGCAGCAGTTTGTAACATTCAAATATGAACACTTTGATAAAAAAAGGATCCAATTATTACTCTTTACATAAAGATTTTTCACCACAGTTCATACCAAGCTAGATTCTTGTGGTTCTCCTAATCCTTAGAGGGTACATCAATGTAATGTTAGATAACAGCATAATCAATACGTCAATTCGCCAGATAGCTATTGTTAACGATCGTATTACATTTTCTTTCCTTGAATGACGTATTCCTCGTTTAATATAACACCTGTGACAAGCGGCCACAGTCCATTTCCCTTCTGACCTCAGACCAACACAACTTCTATCGTTCGGCATAGTGAATACCGACTACGATTCATCAATGTAATAAAAAGGGCTTCGAAATTACTCACCGAAGGATTCTTGTCTAGGAGAATGGAATTCAGAAGGAAGTCTTTTGGAGTTTGGTTCATGGTTCTTTACAGCTATTGTAGCTGTCTAACACAAGGTAAAGAAACTCAAAATAGATTAAATAAGATATCGATCGTCCATCGATAAGATAATTATATCCAACAAGAACTGAATACAATATATCATAAAACGACACGTTTCTTTAAACTTTTCAAAGTTTACCAGTATATTTGTTTATAACTAGCTTCAATTCAAAATACTAAGAATAGTCTCAGTTTATGTCATTCCCAGTTAAACAGCAGTTGGTTTGGCGGTGATCTTGAGTGCAAATGATTTCCTGATTGCGAGAGTCTATTTCTTCTTTGGGCCTGATTATTAAGCTGAAAACATAGTCCAGCTGCGATAGCCAGAAGGAAGTCCACTTCGCCACACATAGTAATTTATTCAAATCATGAAAAGATTTAATCACGAGAACTCTTAGCAAAACACTCAAATATATAATTATTATCATTTTATTAATCGATAATTTAAAGATTTACATCCATGGCATTGGAATGAGTGTAATATTTGGGATTAAAGTAGATCAGTTGATACGTATAAATCGTATTATATTTAGCTTCCCAAAAACGTCTCTCTACTGAAACCCTAACCTTTATCAAGAACTTTCTGCCACGCTCTTTCTAGAACGTATCGATCGATTATATTTTGGTCAACCAAAGGCACGTCACATAGGGTTGTACTCCTGGTTTAGGGTGAGATATGAGAAATGTTGGTTATTTGGTAGTTCTAATAATAATAACAATTACTATGTTTCTTAGCCAACCGGAAAAAAAAAGCTTTATTCTAATTCAAGGGTAATTCAGGGTTAAAAGCTTCTGAATATCTAATCATTCTCGCCAGACCTTCTGGCTGTTAAATATTATAAGTTGGTCGAGATGTATAGCGTGTGGTACGAATAATTATAAAATAAGAAACTGGAAAATAGAACAAATTTTATTTTCATTAATTTATTTTTAAGCTAGTAACAGCGACGCTCAATATCAATTGGTGTACGAATTCAAAGCAATTAGAAAATATAACAGTTACTTGGGCTATAAATAATATATGGATATGATAACATTTTCAAATTACTAAAACAGTACACACACACACACACACACTTCAGTACCCTATGCATGTATATATAGATATATATTAGTATATTGTTAGTACATGACATAATCCATTGAATGTTTAGAACTGCCCCCGACATAAAAACACATAATTTTGGTCGACAGCAAAATATAACCGCATGCGGAAACACTGAAATTGTGATAGCCCAACTCGTGACTGTTTTGAGGCGGAGTTTATGCTATAAATTCTTGCTATTCTCACCATGACGTTAAATGATAACGAGATTATAATAATTTTCTAACATCCGAATATTATTTAGTAGTTTTTTACTAAACTAAAAAAAATAATTCTTCATTTAGACTTTTAGAAATTATGGAAATGTAACCTAGTTAGACAATTGTTTTGGTGGCCAATTGACATAACAATTCTTTGGCTGCCATGCCAACTCTAAATCTCATTAAAGGTCTTATTATCTACCTGTTTTTAAAGTCCTATTTTTCTATATTTCCTACCAGCTGTGTACAAACTTTGCACGATTTTTTGAACTGAGCAGAACTTGGCAATTGCAAGTGAACAGTTTTAAAAATATACATCGATAAACTGACATGGTGACACTCAGGCGGGCAGATCACTGTTTGAAATACCCTTAACGAGAGTTTATTTCTCAGTAGTGCTCGATCACTAACTCATCTAAATACAAAGTCCCGATTTAGTCGTTCGCAATACTAATTTGCAATTTAATAGTCAAATACAAATAGAACAGGATACCCGGAAACGACCGTTACCTCTCGAAGATCAACTAACAGCAAAAATAGATACTGTTTTAGTAATTCACAAGAAACAGAACTTTGTCAATATTCATTCGCAACCATGCAACCTTTAAAAGAGAAAAGAGCCGCAAAATCTTCGATTAACTGAATGTTAATATCAACCAAGTTTTTTAAAATGTTCATGTTATTGTTTCATGGTCGGCTTCACCAAGTGATACTTCTGTCAGTTAACAATATGAAATATTAAGCGTCAACATTTATCTAGCGAGTTATAACAAGTTTAAATATCTTGTAAAGTCAGGTGTCGGGCAGAAGGACAATAACAAACTGAAGACCCAGACAAAATTTGGCGCAAAGGCAAAACCTGTAAACCAGCGTTTTATTTCACCCTGGAAAACAAGCCGTTAATTATTCACATTAAAAGAAAAACACCTAGAACATTCGTGAAATGTTCTAATAACATGTATTTTTGCCCTTGGCTTTTAACCAATATTAGCACCCTCAAGCCCTTTAGTCAGCTTTGTTTTTTACCATTATTTTCCATGATCAATAATGTTTGATTGCTTGTAATCGATGTTAAGGCATATTCGTAACTAGGAAGCTTAATTAGGGTAGGCAGATTAACAAAATGAAACAAAAAGCAGAAGTGAATAACTAACTTTCCTACAGAATCATAATGACTTTTCGAAACGAAAACAAACGTCTCGAGGTGGAGGGAATAAGAGGCTCCTATTGCTTAGGTTATTTGAGAAAAAAATTAAATTAAAAAGAGTTCCAATTTACCAAATTGAGGCGAATTTTAAACTTTAGCGTTTGTCTGAGGGGGATAATTTTAGGGTTTTATCCTTTGGAACATAAGGAATCGAATACTTGGCAGTGAATGGATTGACTTTCTCCCATAGGAAGTACATTGGGAAATGGTTGACAACTTGCCATTTGACTGTCGTGGCAAACGCGGACCAAACGGATGACGCCGACATTTGGGCTGATAACAGATCGAATACTTGTTAAAATTTACATCAAATTGAAAATGCATGGATGACAACAAAAATTGATAATGATGAAAGCAATAATAATTTATTGAATTTAGTCAAGATGCGCTTGAGATAGATGCTATATAGTATGGTACTGAGATACCTAACTGAAATAATTATACTAAATGATCAAAATTATAAAGTGATTATCAGCAATAAAGATTAATCGATACAAAATGCCTCAATAAGAGTATAGTGTATGTATATAATAATAATAATAATAATAATAATAATAATAATAATAATAATAATAATAATAATAATATGGTTTATTTCGGTTCATTTAGAATTGATAAATGTATAAAACTAAGATATTATAAAAAATCAAGAAAAGCCTCTTTAAAGAGAAACCATAAGAATGAGGGTGGTTTGTTAGCTAACAAAGGACTACCAGTTGTCCTAAAACACTGAAATTTGTGGTTGGATAAGTGATCGACATTTGGTCGTTTCGGGGACTGATAGGGACAGAGGCGTATTTGTAATTGTCTGTCATTCATTTTTGGAATGTACTAGCTGCAAGTTAGCCAGTCAGGAGGGCGAACTTAAAATATTAGAGTTTCCTTTTTTCTTTTTAAGTTTGGTCTCCTTTAAGAAATTCAGTTTGACCCTCTTCCTCTTACTGCTTCAGGCATTTTTCCGGCACTCCAAGATCAGTCTCAACGGTGGATGTCAACCGGTGTTATCTAGTGACACTCAAATGAATAGTGTGAATCATCGTCTAAAAATGCATCTCACGTTTTATTTTTTAACTTTTTTTAGCAGCTGTTGAATGCTGATATGAGCCATTAACAGCAGACAGGAACTCAGAATATTGACCTTTTTTTGAAAAGTAGACACCACATTGCGCGATAGTTATCCATTTACCATTATAATGCCTTTTGGAAAATTACCCATTAACGAGGGCAGTTTTGACACCCTAGAGAGACGATTGGCTTTCTACACAGCCGTTGTCAGGATAATATTTTTTTGATTCATATATTTCTTTTAAAATTCAACGATCACTGAGAATTATTCCATTTGTTTTATTTCTGAGTAACGATCTCTAAATGTTAACTTTTTTATTAAAAAATAGTTTTCGCTGAGTCACTCATAAAGGCCCAAATTTCCCGTTGGCATGTACGATTCGAAAACATTTGTAACATCATCACGAGAGTGGGAGTAATAGCATCACACAACATATTTCGTATGAAGGAAGTCCTTCAAAGACTTCTATTAATGTTACCTGACTCTATATCTTACTAGATAAGATTTTTAACTTATTGCTTCAAAAGTTTCAGAGGTAAGATTGCGGACATTATTCTTTGCGGTGCCAAAAAGTAGCCAACACACTGACGTCATAAATGCGAACTTTAAGTTTTAGACCACGAATGTGATTGTTAGACAATGCCACTGCTAGAACGCTAACTTAATTACAGCTTAATAAAGTTTCAGTTATCAGTATGACCGCAAACCACATCCTTATCATTCCGAATCATCAAAGTATTCAACTTACGTCAGAGGCTCTTACTAGAAATAACGACTGAGACAGAGACATGGTCTTATGCATTGCCGCTTTTATTTTATAAGAAAAGACGCATTCTGGTCGCTATTTTTCTATTGTACTCTCTCAAAAAACGTATAACAAACTGACGATTTGGGCGAAACCACAACTCAATAATAAGGTCCCGTCCACACTAGTGCGTTTTCATTTGGATCCGTTTTCGTTTGATCTGAAAACGCATCGATCGATTCGCGTCCACACTACCATTTTGCTCCGCTTTCGACCGTCCACACTAATACACTCAAAAACGATCAAAACGATGGCGTGACATAAGTTTGACAATATGCGCATGCTCAAATAGTACATATGACGTGAGCGTTTTCATTTCGATGCGTTTTCAACCGTCCTCACTAATACGATATGTATGCGTTTTCATTTTGATCCACTTTCAAGAGCATCAAATCGATGCGTTTTCGATGATACGCTCAGCGTTTTAGTGTGGACGGAAGGCCTAAATGCATCAAAATGTATGCGTTTTCAAACTAAAACGCACTAGTGTGGACGGGGCCTAAGACATTAGTTATCCAAACGTTTTAGGTTTTAGTTATTAACCATCTTCGACATTTACGGTTATATAATTCTTTCACTTTCCACAGACCCACCAAGGTCATACCTGTTTAACAGTTCCTCAACATTTGTAATTCCTGATGGAGAACATCGGCTAAGAGTTCTTGTTGTTGGAGGCGGAGGATATGGGTGCAAAGACAATATTCCTGGAAGAGGTCGCGCGGGACAGGTGAAGGTTGTTATCATCGACAATACCGACATTAAGAACCAGACATTTAAAGTGAAAGTTGGCAAAGGTGGGAAGTTTCCAATCAGTCATGCCCCAGGAAATGAAGATGCAAGTAAAGAGTCTTCATTTTGGAACTCTAAAGCCGAAGGTGGAAAAGACTGTAATGCTGCTCTGGGCTTTTCGACTGACACCAGATGTTTTGAACACTTTAAAATCCGTCGTATTTCTACAGGTAGATATTATGAATTATCATTCAAATTGTTTTTCCCGTCGTTTTGATTGGCCGAGAGAACTGCAAATAACTGCCTGCAAATAATGGTTTGCTCGTGCGCAGTAACGTTGCATTTGTCAATATGGCTCTCTTCCCCAACCTGTCAGAAAAGGACTTGGCAAGTTTGATAGAAAACAAAAACAGCAAAAACTTCAGCCTACGGCTTCGGCAGATAACACTCTCCTCGATATCCATAATTTTCCATATCATACTTAGCCTCATCCAATAATTGCTAAATGTTCAGAATCATAATATCGGGTAAAGGTTCTGATTAATGATGATTAGTATAAATACAAAGGTGATTATACAAAATCGCGAAAACAGCTCGAAGACTCGCCGCTCGGTAAATATTCATCGATAATCACTTCGCCTTCGGCGAATAATTGCTAATTACTCAATGATCAAGAATTTGGTAGTAGGCAATCTAAAATGCACTAATTATATATATTTTTTAATCGTTTTGTAGCTAAGGTTGTCAAGAGCATTAATATATCGGCATGTCGAACTTCAATTCCCACTGTTTTAGCAAGTGGCGAAGGCGGGGTTTTGATCGACGGTGATGGGCCATCAGCTATGCCAGGAAAGGACAATAGATCTTCTCCTGGTGGTAATGGTTATGGCGCGGGAGGTGGATCAGGTGGACATCACATGTTACCTAAGGGCGTATGTGATTCGGTTGATGGAGGAGATGGTGCTCCGGGTGTAGTGTACATCGAGGTTGTGCCAAAAGGTATGTGATCTAGTCTATCCACTCCAGGAATGTTGGGATACGTTTTTGGTACACTTTTGTTGGTGCCTATTTCACTTTCTTGATTCATAATCACCGATATTCATTAACTAAACGCCAAAAAGAGCAACTATTTTAGATATAGTACTCAGTAAAGATCGATAAATTCTGAAATTCCAAACAGCTTCGAAGATTGAATTGGAATTTAAAAGTGTTTATTTCCATGATGCTAGTGGGAAATTTACCTAAGAAGAAGTCTTTGAACAAGAGAAAGACAGTGCAGTTACTTATTCTTATCTTTTCTACTTAGTTTGTAGAATACCCGTTAGCGTTGTCTTCGCAATTGGATACGCCTCAAACAAGTCCTTCACAAGTCAAAAGAAAACTATCCAAGATATTATCAAACTGATGCCTCACGGGAAAGTGGGAGTTATAACTTTCAGAGAAAACGCGTTCCTGAAAGTAAAGCTTGAAGGATACAAAAACAACCAAAAATTATTCTCGACCATCGCCAAACTACAAAACGCTGACTCCACGGAAATTATAAATTTCACCAACGTGTACGCAGAGGCAATTTTAGCATTTCGTCAGGAGAATGCGACCAGTTTCTCGAAGACATTGGTTATGTTTACTCATAGTTGGAAAAACCATGGCAATGGAAGCAATCTAAAAAGTATGAAAAAAGAACTCAAATCGTTAGGCGTCAAAATAATTTTGATTGGACTTGATGAAGACCTTTCCGTGGCGGAACTTCATGAAATGGTCAATGAAAATGACTTAGTGTACACTAGTGAAGGTGATGATTATCATCTGGTACTCCCCAAGAAAGAACCCTATATCATTGATACAATATGCCGAGGTAAGATACTCTAAGATTTCAGTAATCTCGTAAAGTATTATTTAAGGAAGAATGTTTTAGAGGACAAGGATTACACGCTTGTCTATATATAGACTGTCCAATGACCCCGTTTTACGACCACATGGACTGAGTGAAGACATATATTAGACTAAGTTAGACCAATTAGACTAAAGATCAGAATTTAGATAATTTGCCAACTTTTTTTTCCAAACCATTTACAAATTATGTACCCTGGTTCCAGAGGCGCTTTTATATGGCGAGCCGAAGGCGAGCCATGGTGCGAGACGAGGCTCGTCTCACGCCACGGTTCGCCTTATATAAAAGCGCCTCTGGAACCAGGGTACAAATTAAGGCACCCGAAATTGATAACATATAGATTCCATATTATAATTATTTGAGTAGAAGGATTTTCACCAACGAAGTTGATAGTCTTGAAATATTCTTTTCATTTACTTACAAAGATTAATTTCAGTTTTTGAGCTTCTAAAATAGCACATAAAACGAAGATGACACACACACACACACATACCTTTTTGATGTCAGCCGGCTAGTGCAAGACATTTTTCATCGACAAAGCTTTTTTTATTTGACATCCATAGAATCATCGTATCTTCATAATTCATCTGGAACACCAACTAAAAGCACGACAGCTAATATATTGCCGCCCATCTTCACTCCTGTCCGCGAAAAGGATGACGTGGGTAAACTTCAAAAAGGTAATAAATTGAATCACATTTTTTCAGCTGAAAACTAAAAGCAAGGACTACTTGACCTTGTCTTTTGAAAACCTGCCTTCGATTTTTGTTTCTTATTCATATTATTCAGTATAGATGATAGCATGGTTTGAAGTGGTATCAGTCATTTTTTTCACGAGCCGCCCACGTACAAACCATACAACCATGGAGCATGCTGATTGGATGATAAAAAGTCGTTTGTTTTCTATCCAATTAGTAAAAGTAATTTTTAAATACCTATATGTAGTATAGGTAATTCCAATTACGTTAAAATCCAATTACGTTGAAAATACAACTGCTATTAGCCAATCAAATTGCAGAACTTTTCTAGGTCATTATATGATTATAAGTAATAGCATGATTTGAGGGTGATTGATAATGGTAATAGAACTGAGTTGAGTGCAATTTGGGCTGAAATCACAAGAGTGATTACAAAATTGCACGAGGGAGGTTTTGTTGAAGTCCCGACGCCGTAGACCTCCCGAGGCTTGAGGGGACATTTAACCACTAATCACCCGAAATGCCATGCTATTAGTTTGCAATATTATGATTACCGAGGAATAAAACTGCTCTTTCGTACGGTGCATAAATTACAAAGTTTTTGATTATATTATATGATTATATTCATAAGGGATATTTAAACTAAATATCTCTCACCAACATTCATACAGGGGGATGTTAAACCTTAAACATCCCTCTGGAAACAATGGATCTCGAGGTAATCTTGATATTATCAAGTTGATAATCAACTTAACTTATCCTAATTTCAAAATTTGCTACCTCTTAACCCAAGTTAAATGCAAATAATTCTCATTGTTATTAGATTATGATTTCTTATTAAACTACGAAATGAAGAACGTTGACATAAAGAATACGACCGAAATTAAAGTAAGTCCGATCACATACAGCATGATGTTGAATAAGGTTGTTACTTGTCGACTAGTGGCATTGGAGTAGGGAGAGCGTCAGAGGTTTGGGGGAGCTAGCGTGTTTTGGAGCGAAAACCACAGGAACTCCATCGGTATAAGACATCTGTGAGACGGTTTGATGATGCAGGTCAGAGCTCTCGACATTTAGAAAAAAAAATGCATACGATTTCTCTAAGTTTCATTTACTCTCATTGACAAAATAATAGAGAATCACAAGCTTGAATATAAGGAAGACGATGTTGCCTCCATCACACATCCCTTCATACGCCAAGGGGATGTGAATGTTTAACCTTCAATCCTATAGAGCTGTTAAGTTGTGACGTATTTCCGGTTCCAACTGCTCACAAAAACCGCTAAAATAAAGAGAAAATTTTCTCAATTAATTAACCTCCACCTGAAACAATTAGAACTTTTTAGAAAAAATCCTGTCATGAAGAAAAAGTAAGACAAATCTTTATGACTGCTTTTCGTTTTGGAACCGGAAGTCGTTTTTCCATTCGCTTGACGTCACACTTAAAATCACAGAACAAAAGATTCAAGTCCAGACTGTAGTTTACCAATCCATACATTTACTGCATCTTTCTACTCCAGCCTCGCCTTGAATCTATTGTTCTGTGGTCAGTCAAACGAATTCACGGCATGCGCAGGTCTATTAGAGTCTAATATTTTTCAACTAATTATTTAAAGCGTGTGATGAACATTGCTGATGGGCTGATACAAAACAGTCACATAATACCAAATACTACCAAGGTATGTTAAATGAATGTCTGTGCTAAAGCTTTGTTGAATATCATTTGGTCACTACTTGCCACTATCACTCTTATTATCGTTGCGACGGACGGACGGACTGACTGACTGACACGTTTTTCAATAGACAGCTCCTGGTTTAAAGGTCATCCAATTCTTAGAAGATTTTGGGCTCCAAATGGCATCAACAATGGATCCACTTGCAGATGGAGTCAATGTTCCTCGTAACTTCAAGACCAAAAATTTAGGTATTTTATAAAACCTTGACCGCGTGAACACCTTAATGTCATTAGTCTATCTTGATTGAGTGATCGTTGATTTGTTTCCCCGAAGCCTTGATTATATTCTGTCCCGAAACTTTAGACATCATTCAACCACAATAATGATCCGCTGCTTTGTTCGTCGGTCTTTGCCATATTTGAACTCATTCTTTATGCCTTTTCGTATTTTCAACTTAAGGCTTGACTGTCTGTGCCGTGAGTTTGATGTCAACAACAAACATAGATCTGGCAGACGCATCAAGTAAGAGTCACGTGATTGTTCCTAAAGATGCATTTGAAGGCAATGGTAAGATATGCTACCATTATGATTATATTATCAAATGTTTTTGTTGTTATTATTACCATTTCATTTCATGATCATCATTTCATTCTTTTTTTATATAGAAAAGTAGTATTTTTACTTGAATGTTACTATTGAACAATAGTATTTTCTTCGTGTTTCAGGTCGTGGAACTGTGGTGATGTTATCTTCAAATTCTGTTGCCTCGATGAAGAAAGAAAAGTAAGCAGAATAAACAAAACTTTAACCACAAGAACAATAGTAAATCATTAGCAAATCCAGTCAAGAGTCCCAAGGGGGATGGGAGGGGGAGGGGGGACTATTGTCCCCCTTGTTTATGCAGCATCTAAGATAGACATTCATAAAATGACCTAATTCTTAAATGCGCTTTGCTTTATGAGAGCATCTAAATGGTCACGCCCTTTTTTAAAGCGCGCTCCGCCAACCGTACTCCGCCATACGTCGTGGAGTTCTACGCTCCTCGCCTTGTCCCTCATTATCCTGCATGTTTAGATCCGAGTATCTTAAACAGAAAAATGTATTAATACATTTCTTAAATTTTAATGTATGTTTTTTTTTAAAACACACAGTGGCACAGACGTTATCAGTAAGCTCATGTCCATCAATATTAATCCCAAGTCACCTGACGTCTTCAAAAAGCCTGTAGAACTAACGTTTGATCTCAACCAGGTAAGTTTCTTAAGATAAAATCGACTGTAGTCAAATATTTCTTTATTTTTGAAGACATAGTATTCCATTGAATAACACTCGAATTCATGATCAGCTAAAATAAAGAATCAATGGCATTATATTATATCGGGGAATTAATTAAAGGAATAAAAAACAGTTTTCCGTGTATTATACTCAGAGTATAATACACGAAAAACTGTTTTTCATTGCTTTTATAAAATAACTAACTTTTCGAGAGAGAAAAAATGACGTGAGCATGTATTATGCTCTCATAAAACATGGCTTTTTGACCAATTAGAGCGCGCGTAATATCAAAGTTATTTTATAAAACGTTTTACTTATTCCACCTCCTATTATCTCTCGCAAACAATGGAGAGGCTCCAGCTGAACCAAATCTCAAGCAAATTTTCACCAGCCCACATTTAATCGTCGGTGAAAGCTCACCCTCATTAAAGGATCGGTGACACCACACCCACATCAAATGAACGAAATCTCAAGCGAATTTTCACCAGCCCACATTCAATTATCGGTGAAGGCTCACCCACATTAAGGGATCGCAATATCGATGACACAGCACCCACAACAAATGAACGAAATCCCAAGCAAATTCTCACCATCCCACATTCAGTTATCGGTGAAATTATCTCACCCAAATTTTTTCACCCACGTACAATTTACGCCAAAACCTCAACTGTCTTGAATCATCGGTCAAACCACAAGACTAGCTTGAGCTTTTTGTTCGGCCGCTGGCTGCATGTTCCACTGACTGCCGGGTGATTTTCGAGAACCATAGCAGCATAGCGGCAGTGGGCTCCGCCACACGCTCATAACCATTTTGTGCTGGGTGCTTAATTAAGAGTTATTCGTCCTGGGAAACCGGCCTAGAAAATTTCACGCGAAGATCAGTCAAATCAGACTGCGCGAGTAATCAAAGGAGGCAAATACAAAAGATACTTACGGAAAAATTAACCTTGCATTGCTATAAGACAGCAAATCGGTGACTTATTCTGTCGGCTTATAAGATGTTATGAATGACCTGTACAGCCCAAATCCCACGTCGCAATTCTAAAATAAAAGACCGTTGATTTTGGGTGCGCGCTTTAGCAGTATGAAAATATACGATGCAAATTTAAGCCAGATTTTTGGCTACAATGCGCTAGAGTTTCCCAGAGTATCTTTCATAAGTTGAGCATGCGCATTAAGAATGCAATGACTTTCCTGAGTTTTCTAGCGCTTTTGATGTTAGTAACAAACCTTGTACGTTCCTAGGATATACTGGATGGAGAACGAGCAAGCTGTGAATTCTGGGAACACAACAAAAGGTAAGAAATTTAAAGAGTTTTTCTAGAGTTGTTTTCTAGACGCGCGTACGGAATGGGGTTATCTGGCCCTTTCAGGAGTCGAATAGGAAAATATAAGGTTTTCTCAGCGTTTTCAATTTTGCACAAGTTAAAGTTTCGTTTTTACTCTTCAAATTATTGCGCAAAGTCCTTCGTTTCCGTAGTAGTTCACGCGCGCTGAATAAACCCCAACCAGGATCACAGGCGCTGAGCAACTTGTTTCCCGCCAAATTTAGCGACCCAGAAAGCTGCCACTGAAATATGATCGCGATGTTTATATATGAAAGTAAAATTTTGCGCGCGCTACAGAAATACACGCCATTATTGGCACAAAACCAAATTTAAAACCCTGCGAGAGGAAGAAGTCGACCTCTTGCGCCTTCGTTCGACGTTCGTTTTTTTTTTATTTGCTTCGCTCGTGACTCTGTGCGTCTCAAAAAGTTGTCTTGAAGCAAGTCTAACCAAAAATCCTACAACTGATTCCCTGCGAGACAAGTAGTCAGGGACCGCGGAGCGTAATTTTAAATGGGGGGGGGGGGGGGGGGGGGGGGGAGCTAACGAGCACCAAATACTGGAAGACCTAAGGGGTTTAAGGTATGCTCCCCCCCCTGCACCGCGGTCTCTGGTATTACAAGGGATTAGCTGTAGCTACGATCTGGGGGCTGGCGGAATCAAAGGTTTTTGAATTTCTGTCGGTTGACAAGAAGTTGAATGTTGACATACCTCGCATTGTATGTGAAAAACTAGAACTGGATGTACATAATAATATTTTCACTTTTTTTTAAAGAGAGGATTTCCCTTATGGCTCCTGGTCGTCGGAAGGTTGTACAGTAGTAAGCAAGAACGATACGACTATTACTTGTCATTGCAATCATCTCACTAGCTTTGTTGTGCTGACAAGAGTGCATTCGGATGCGGTATGTTAAACGCTTTGTTCTACAAATGTTACAAATATGACAGATTTGGATATTTTAGTTGATTACATTGTTAATCATATCCATTTTGAAACCATTAGCCAATCCTGCAATCTGATTGGCTAAAACGTGTGCGATTTAAGCATTAATTGCACTATTTTGAATCATTATAAGCATCATTTTGTCAACCAATCACTTTTGAAGCTACATATAACTGTTGAATATTCGAATATATTGATATTTCAAAATGGATATGATTAATAGGTAATAGAACTGAGTGGAGTGCAATTTTGGCTGAAATCACCCTCGTGGTTAACAAATTGTAATCACTCTTGCGATGTCAGTCCAAATTGCACTCCACTATGTTCTATTACTATTATTAATTTCAAAACTGGAAGTGTTAATCGCGGGTTGGAAATCCGCAGCGTGTCGGAGGCAAAAAGAAGGAAGCTTAACCACACGATAATCAAAAGGTTTTGTGCTCTATGAACATTGTGAAGCCGTGATATTCCTTGACAGTAGAGGCATCGGTTGGCTTTGAAGCGATGCAGTCGCAGCTACACATGTAGAAAAAACATCTCGACAATTAAATGAGCGCGATCAACTTCACGGAGTGTTTTCGCAAGAGCATATTTTCTGGTTACCAACGATTTAACTGGTATTGTAAGCTAATGTGGACTTTTATTTGTTTGCAAGCAGAAGCCCTTAAAACACCATGCAAGATATCTGACTATCATCACGTATGTTGGATGCTCCATTTCTATGTTGGGATGCCTTCTTACGATTATTGTGCATGCTGTTCTACCGTAAGTATGCCTCCGTTTCGATTCCAATACTCCCGTTTCGAGTTCTCTTTTACGCTGTATTAGCCTCAATTGTGCGTAAATTATGCAGAAATTTAGATAAAACTCGTGAAATTTCAAAGTATTTTTATTGTCTTCTTTACACACAGATCTCTTGAATTTCCACGGGCTGTTACTGAATAAAAGAACATATTACACGGTTTTGAGGCTAACACAGCGTAAAAGAGAACTCGAAACTGGAGTATTCGAAACCGCCTCAATGATAATATCTGCATACATTTTCCCATAATAGTTTTATTCTATTACAATATTGTACTGCCGAATGACATTCATGCTCAACTAAAGAAAGCCTGACATTAGATGGTTGTTAAGTAATTGATCTTGAATTTCGGAAGTTATTGATAAATATAAAATTGTTTTTCTTTTACAGGAGCCTGCGAACAGAACGAGCTTTCATCCATATTAATCTAGTGGCAGCTATCTTTATTGGCCAAGGATTCTTTTTTATTGCTGCGCTGTTGGAAGGACCCAGGGTAACTAAACATCCTTGTAAACATACACCAGCAGTTGTGCCATAGTGTGCAAGAATTCGTGAAATTTGAACGCCCCTTTTGAAATTGAGTTTATAACGGGGGTGGCGCAAGGCAACTTAGTAAAATGTTTGACTGGGCTATTGATTCGTGGATTTCAATGGTGGTGTAGTGGTAGTGCATTTCCCTCACCTCTGGGGTCTCGGGTTCGATTCGCTTCACATGTGAGTAGAGTTTGTTAGGTCTCTACCTTTATTCGAGGGTTTTCTGCGCAAAAATTAACAATAGACCATTTTCGAGATGCGCGAGCGCTTTCATAAATATCGCAGGCGCAGACTTGATCTCGAGGCATTTTCGGGCAGAGTCAATAGTGCGCGCGATCTTGCCCGAAAATGCCTCTTTTTCATGTCTGCGCCTACGATTTTTTTTGAAAGCGCTCGCGCATCTCGAAAATGGGGTATTACGATTCGATATGTGAGAGCCATGCCCTGACTTCAATGATCAGCCAAAAAGCTATTTTAGGGTATCGATAAAATTTAAAGATTTTGAAGGATTTCAAAGCATTTTATTTTGATCAAAACCTGATCCCCAGGCTTCTTGTGAAACAGTCCCAGATTTTCTTCATCACAAGTTAAAGCCCACGCAAGTAAAGACAAACTTTGATTGTATTTCCAGGTGATGTGCTTTTTTACAGCCGTTGCATTATATTTCTTTTATCTGAGTGTATTTACATGGATGCTGGTGGAAGGTCTGCATATCTATTGTTTGGTGATTCGTGTCTTCCATTCTGGTCACGAGAGAAAAAAACTATACACAGCCATTGGCTGGCGTAAGTGTTTTCTTAAATTTATCTACCTTTTATCCACGTTGCGCAATCATCCAAACCCAAGAAACTTATCCTCTTTCAAAATAGAATTGGCCGCACCATATTTCAATATTAATTTGTCTGTTGTGGCCGTCGAGTTTAGCAGCCGCGCACACAATCGTTCGATGACAACAGTGTATTAAATGAGAGTCCTCATCGTCGTTAGTCTTGTTTTATTTGACCGAAGTCCAAAATTATGTATTACAATAAAATAAGAGCCAGTGATACGAGTAAAGCAAACTGCTGTTTGTCAGTAAAATATTGGTTGAGGTGACCAAAGATTTTTAGCTGGTATATTCATTAATAGAAAAATGGCTGCTATGTGTCTTGTCATATGTTATTTCATTCCCTAGAAAACAGCAACCGTCAATATGAATATTGCGATAACAATTCAAATTTGCTAAGCATATTCATTTCTTTTTTTGGTTTCCGAATGTTAATACTAAGTAATGACAACGTATTATTTTTTACCATTTTTTTTAGTTCTTCCATTAATCATCACTGTCATTTGTGCTTCTTCGTTCCGTGGTGACTTTGTTTCAAACGAATTGTAAGTTTTCGCCATGGCATTTATCTTATGAATTCTTTAATTTTGTATCACATCATGAGTATTATATTTATGACATCATCATCATCATCATCATCATCATTATCATTCATCATCATCATCATCATCATCATTCATCATCATTATCATTCATCATCATTATCATTATCATTCATCATCATCATCATCATCATCATCATCATCATCATCATAATCATCATCATCATCATCATTCATCATCATCATCATCATCATCATAATCATCATCATCATCATCATCATTCATCATCATCATCATCATCATCATCATCATCATCATCATTCATCATCATCATTCATCATCATCATCATCATCATCATCATCATTCATCATCATCATCATCATTCATCATCATCATCATCATCATCATCATCATCATCATCATCATCATCATCATCATCATCATTCATCATCATCATCATCATCATCATCATCATTCATCATCATCATTCATCATCATCATCATCATCATCATCATCATCATCATCATTCATCATCATCATCATCATTCATCATCATCATCATTCATCATCATCATCATTATTATCATTATTATTATTATTACTATCATCAGCATCATCGTTATTATTATATCATTATTATATCGTGACAAGATGTTTCATAAACCATAGTTAATGGAGCGTAAATTTAATTAAGCATAAATATGAGATAACTATTGGAATATTTCATTCTATTTCAGTTGCTGGTTGTCAGTTAAAAGTGGAGCGATATGGGCATTTGTTGGGCCCGCCATTGCAATCATAACGGTAAATTCACTAACAAAAATTATGTCTTTTAGAATAAACAAGCATCAAAGTTTTATCAGCAAATTATTTTTGCAATCTTTTGGTATGTTCGAGTTTCAATTCAGCAAACCATGGCTAACGAACTGGTAGATTTGATACTAGTAATTCCTAACGTGATATGCCTTTGCTTATATAAGAAAGAATTGCCTTTTCTTGGCTGATTTATGCGATTTTGTTTTCAATGGGAATTCAATCAAATTATTATCTTACAGGTGAACCTAGTAATCCTTGTACTCGTTCTAAGAGTGACAGCCGGCGTGATGGTGAAAGATGAAATCCAAAATCGATCCAAGTAAGTATTTACCTTGCCTTGCTTTCTAGCTGATCCAAAATAGTGACGTAGAAATGACACTGCAAAACTGAGGTGTCATGAAGCCTGCAAAAATTGACTTATAAAATTTTATATCTGAGATAAATCTAGATTTTTTATATTTCAATTTACATACATTTGCAATAATATTCATCATTGAGTGGAAAAATGAAATGAAGAAATATCTGTTCCGCGAGTCGCCGGGCTACTAAGGATGACACCTCAGTTTTGCAAATTTCTAGATTCATGATTGGCTAACCTTTTTTTCTCAGATCAGCTAGTTGCCTTGCCTTTCCTTGCCATAAGTTTGCAATAGTGCTCATGTGTTACTATTATCTGAAGAAATCACATTAGTTTTTACAGTTCTATGTGAATGTAGTGCGCAATCAGAATGCGCAATATCATACATTCGAAGGTAACTTACCTTGTATATTTTATATCCACTCCTAGCAGGTCTCTGGTCAGAGCATGTATTACCCTTCTTCCGATCCTGGGCCTTACATGGATGTTTGGTATTCTTGCCTTCAACAATAGAACCGTGGCTTTCGAATACCTTTTTTGCATCTTTAATTCTTTGCAGGTTAGTGAGTCATGAGGGTATTTCCGATATATATTTTAATAATTTGGAGCAACATTGTAAATTAAATCGGACATATGCATTACATAAAATGGCCGATAAGGTTATTCGATAAACTATTTTATCTTTGGCTGTTGTATCACAGCGTGGGACAATCCCAACAGAGCTAGGCTCCAGCTAGGTTAAAGCCCAAGATCGAATTAGAATTTTGAAGTTGATTTTTGCTGAAGGAGGAAAACCGGAGAACCCGGGGAAAAACCCTTGAAGCATAGGAGAGAACCAAAAAACTCTACTCACATATGACACCGAGCCCGGCGGGACTCGAGCGCGGGTCGCATTGGTAGTGAGAGGCGAGCGCTCTCACCGCTACGCCACCCGTGCTTCCCTTATGGTCACCATAACTAGCTATAACGGTTATGGCTAGTCTTATTATTGCTGATGTTGTTGTTGCTTCTGCTTTTGTTGTGTTTTCTGATATTTCTGTATTATAATTCCTAGGGCTTATTTATCTTCCTGTTTTACTGTGTTGGAAGTTCTGAAGTAAGTTATCTCTTTCCTTATCTATTCTGGCATTTTAACTAAATAGGAAATTGTGTTATATTACAACCAACCTTAGCGAAATTTCTGAATTGCTGGTTGAAGTTGCTTTTGCTTATTTTTATTATCATGGTTATTTACACCAAATGGCCGCCGGGTTTCATGATTGTTCTTGCACGCCCGGTATTGCCTTATATTAGCGCAAATGTTAAAAAAATTAAATGTGTTGTTGACACAGATAATTATTTTTCTGTCTATGGCGTTAATTTCATTTCAAAAACATGTTGGCTTTTTTGCGTTTATTTTCTTTATTTGGAAGCATTTTGTGCTGTCAATTCATGCTAATTTCCAAAATACTGCAATTTCGTGGAGCGGTAATGTATGTCCCTCTTTGCTTGCGCCAAACACGATGAACCTAATCCAAAGCGAATCCACTATAACTCAGAAGCTATCAGATATAATTTTAACCAAAAATTAACCTTAGGTTCGAAGGGAATGCAGACGAAAACTTCATACCTACGAGACCAAACGCAGCCTTAGAACTTCCCAAAACACATCTGGCTACAACAAATCAGGAAAGCCAACCAATTCTTCCAAAATATCAAGAAACTCAGAGTTTATGGGAAAAGACAAAGACCAGACAACTTATGAAAACACTCTATTATGAAGTTAGAAGCAAAATTTATCATGGATGGTATAATATATGGATGGTATAGAATAGCTAAATGGTATATAGTGTCCCCAAGAGAACGCATGTAGACTGTTTGCTTCTTAAAAATAGGTGATATGGATAATTACGCTAAGCCCTAGTTCTTGCTTTACCAGCAGCGGTTGAAAAGATGTGTCATATGGTTAAGGACAGACCAGAAAAACGGGTTTTGACAGCAATACGTTTTTAAGCTCAATATTTTGTAAACACGCTGTTTTGGGGCATATGGACAAAATATCAGATGCGACCAAAATTTAAAGAATTAATGCGGTTTAGAGATAAAATGCCATGTACTTTGGGAGAGGTGATATTTTGATCATGCGGCAGAAAAACTGACATAACCCGTATATATTACCAAGTAGCTTTACTCTAGTCTGTCATATTTTGTTACAAGTTTGGAGCAACAGTAACAAAATTGAAACGCTTATAGTTTTGACCTATGACCAGTCAAATTAACATAGCAGCCGTGAAAATAGCAGCCTTCTCTTTTTTCTGCTCTGCCATCGTGCGATACTGATTCTAGCCACTAAACCTACACTACATCTTTAGCTTTAGTTCTCGATGATAATTTTGAAAAAAGTGGGGTTTTTTTCGCAGTTATTTGTAGATTATTTTAATACCATGCGTTACTTTCCATGTAGTGTGTACGTTTGTAGTGTGTAATCAAAACTGTGAAAAATTGTGCAAAATAATATATTTTCCACACAAGCTTGAAATTCAGCTATTGCATATTCAGATGCATCATTTCCGCAAAAATAATATAATGCAGCTTAAGGTGCGGAAAAATGATGCGATTTTAATGCCACGTTGCTGAGCCGTCGCACAAAATAGAAAACACACCGTGTGTGACGAATCTCGACGTGTACGAGCAACGTTGCATCGGTTGGTCACAACCTGCGTTGCGATGTCGCATGACATGCACATCGCATGAAAAATCGCATCGTGTCTGCGCACCTTTACTTTATTCATAAAACCTTTTGTTCCCAATAAAGCATGGACTTAAAAGACATGTTCAGCTGTTCCTCTTTTCGGAACTTGAGTCATTCCCTAATATAGTATTACTTTGTCTACTATAATGCTTGAAAAGGTATGTGGAATTTATCAATTTCAAGTAAATGGATTGACACATGGTCTTAAATGGAGTAAAGCGTTACACCCAAGGTAAAAACATATGTTATATATAGAGAGAGTGTATTACGAAAATGAGAATAAACGGCGTAATACCGCAGGGTGCTTTTAGTCGAGTCACGTGACATGCTAGAGCAAGAAAAATATAAGTTCGTGTGATGTACGTACGTAGTGTGGAAAAAAAGAGTAGGAGTGTTTTATAAGGTGTAAAAGTATGAGGCGTAGTCGAGTGGTTCTAGACCATGATAAAACACGATCTGCGAGTTTATTGAACTACAGTACATGAAATGTATATAATATACAAATAAACAAGCAAATAGAACTAGGAGGTCTTTTTAATGATGTTTGTTTTACCCCCGCATTTCAATTTTATATACTAGTTAATGCCTTAATTAATGTCTAATGTAGGTCGGCATTGCCTGATTTCAAGCTGGAAGACTTTGGGGCCTATCTTGTTATTACTTTTCCACACCAGCTGTTCTCGTGAACAGCACTTGCGTTTTACCAATTTTTTTTTTATATTTTACATATTTTTTTCTTTGGCTAGCAGGTTCCCAACCCCTCTCCGCTTTAAATCAGGCCACGAGGTGGGAAAACATGGGGCCGACGTATATGGGTCTGGTAATACAAAAATTTAAGAAATCAAAAATTAGTATATGATATCATAAAGAATAAAAAACCGACAAAAGAATGCAAAGCAAAGCAAGTAAAGCGATTAGGACTGTGACAGAAGCTAGCTATTAATAGTAGTCCCTTTGCATCGAAGCGAGACGAACGGTGAGCTTGCAATGATAGAGACATGTGAATTATTGACCATTCTCAATATTATCTTGGATGCGAAGCTATCATGAAAAGCAAAAGAAATCACCCCATCTCGATGGAATTTGTGGCATTTCTCTTTTATTTCCATGTTACCAACGCTTTAAATATAATTTTGAGAAGGGTCCATTGTTATTTATTTATATAAAAAAAAGGTATCCATCATTGCATGGTCACTTTATGTCTCGTTTCGATGCAAAGGAACGGCTACCTTTAAGATGGTTCAGGGAACGGTTAAAGGGACCATTCCAACGATAGGTTGTGAACTATACTGACGCGATGCACGAGGACATCATGACGGCAAACATGGAGAAACTTTTACAACATGGTATTCACTCACCAAATTAAAGCCTAAGTCTTCAAAGTCAAATCTGACACGGGGCATACTTGAAATTTAATTAATTAGAGCGAAACCTTGATAGACATTGCTTCATATAGAGGGCATATCAGATGAAACGACCAAGGTTATCAAACGACTGGCAAGAAGAATTCCTTGGACCGGAAGTGAATGCGGTAGGTTACATATTTTAAGGTCAATATCGTTGTATATATAATGAGCAGTTATTCTAATCATTCCAAAGTACGAAAAGCAACAACGAATTATTCGACCATTAGTTCATTAAATTGTCATGAAGTTAGTAAACGAGCGAATTAAAACGGGGTCAAAAACACATGGCGGTGAAGACTTCAGTTAATCTTGTAAAGTATGAAAGCAAAGAGGAAATTTGATTGATTCAATAAGAAAATACCTTATATGGCATTAAGATTATATAATGATGAATATGTATAAAAATATAAAATAAATTATGCTCCGGTGATCTGATGATGATAATAATGATGACGATAGTGATGACGATAATGACAACGATGGTGATAATGATGATGATAATGACAATGATAATGAAAATGATGACGATAATGACAATGATGGTGATAATGATGACGATAATGACAATGATGGTGATAATGATGATGATAATGACAATGATAATGAAAATGATGACGATAATCACAATGATGATGATAATGATGATGATAATGACAATGATGATGATGATGATGACGATAATGACAGTTGATGATAATGAGGACGATAATGACAATGATAATGAAAATGATGACGATAATCACAATGATGATGATAATGATGATGATAATGACAATGATGATGATGATGATGACGATAATGACAGTTGATGATAATGAGGACGATAATGACAATGATAATGAAAATGATGACGATAATCACAATGATGATGATAATGATGACGATAATGACAATGATGGTGATAATGATCATGATAATGACAATGATGATGATAATAATGACGATAATGACAATGATGATGAAAAGGATGACGATAATGACAATGATGATGATAATAATGACGATAATGACAATGATGGTGATAATGATCATGATAATGACAATGATGATGATAATGATGACGATAATGACAATGATGATGAAAAGGATGACGATAATGACAATGATGATGATAATGATGACGATAATGACAATGATGATGAAAAGGATGACGATAATGACAATGATGATGATAATAATGACGATAATGACAATAATGATGATAATGAGAACGATAATGACAATGATAAAGTTGATGATTATGATGATGATAATGATAATGATGACGATAGTGATGACGATAATCACAATGATGATGATACTGCTTATAATATATAAATATATATCAGTTTATTCGAATATATATACGTTCGACATATCAGTGTATTCGTTTTAATGACCAAATATATGTTGAAGAAAAACTAGACCTCAGTGCAAACAGTGAATCAATTTTAATGTATCAATCTGAATCAGATTTTCAATCTTGTTTTCTTTTTCTCATGTTGATTGGCTATATTTTGAAAGCCCTTAATTGTCAGCAATGACGCCTATGTTCGACCTTTGGGCTCGAACTTGCTATGAATTGTCAACTTCTCTGATCGAGCTCGTTAATGACTGCGGTACAAGATTATCTTGGATGATGTATAATACGAATAGTTCGTGACTCAAAGCACGTTTTATGGGAGGAAACATCTCCCCTCATCCTCTTCAATGTAACCTTTAACTTGAGGAATTTAATCATTTGTTGTTGAAAATATACTTACTTACTGTGCTGCCCATTGTGTATACTGGCATGTACAGTAACTGGCCAGTAACTGGCATGTAATTGGCATGTAGCTGGCATGTACAGTAACTGGCATGTAGGGCAGCAACAAAGTGTTGCTGTTTCCATAACATGAACTTGAATGTTTTTACGAGACAGGTTTGTTCGCCCTGTGCCAAACCTCCTAAACTTTGTGTTGAAAATTGTTGTGAAAATATGCTTAATTTCAAAAACAGTTCACTCTGAATTCTCTATACTCCCATAAAAACTTCAAATATTATTTAAGGTCTTAATATATAGCAATTAGTATATAATCATTTATTAAATTTGTAAATATATTAAATTTCTTATCGGTTTTTAGTATTTAGTATTATTTATATATTTAAACAGTATTTATAATTTCTATAATATCAATTTTACAGTTTTCTTTTAGATAGAATATTCTTTGTAATTAGTTTATTTTAGTATTTATAGCGGAAGAGCCCTTATAGGGAGCTGTAATAATGTAATAATGTAATAATGTATGTATGTATGTATGTATGTATGTATGTATGTATGTATGTATGTATGTATGTATGTATGTATGTATGTATGTATGTATGTAGGTTTTTTTTTATATTGTAATATATCACTGAATGAGCAGCCCCATTAAAATAAAGGTATTCGCAGTGAGAAATTAATTATTGATTTTTTGACATTTTTCTTAGATCAGACCATATGCCATCCCCTTCTTTCATATTGTTCCCGTATATTTATCGAAGTAACAATATTTGTCGCAGAAACAATATTTGTATTATATATGATCATCCTGGTGTTCCCGTTTGCTACTATGGAGGGGACAACTCAACCCACGCAAACCTCAAAAGTACATTAAAGGCTAAAATGGAAACAATATCGATAGACTGACGCAGATATGAACAACAGAGATAGTTATGTATGTCGCCATGACAACAATTTATAGTGTGATTTAATGATCGCAATGAAATGATGAATCGAACTTAAAATTGTACACACTTAGACTTAAATATACACAATGCAATAACATGACTTAATATAATGCAACAATAACATTAGTTATATAATATAATAACATTACTTCATTCAAAGCCACTCAGACTCTTCGCCGAGAGCAAAACTCTCGAGGTACTCCATTTTGTTTTCTATTTTTGTCAAACGTTTCTCGCTTTTTGCAACTGACTTTTCGCATTTGTTCAATTTACTCTCCATTTTATCGAGTTCTCGAAACATTTCTGCTAATTCTTTTTCTCCGTTTATCGAAGTTGGTTGAGTCTTGGTGGAGCTCGATGTGGGATTAGTTGAGGAAGTTCCTTCCCTGTTAATGTCTATTTCGTCATAAGTAGTTATGGAACAACAATACCTATTTGGGTACAAAGTAGGGTTATTAAGTTCCTGATGTTTTCCTGAATGGCTTTCTTTATTGTATTCGTGGTCAAATCTCGATGGCGCATTATAATCAACCACAGACCCCATGGGTTGGCCTTCACTTGATTGTACTGGATTCAAAATGCCATTATGTCCAATGTTGTGAGAAGAGAAAGAAGCATGATTGTCTTTAACCAAATCCTCGTCAGAAGACGAATCACTCTCAAGATTTTCTAAACACAAGTCATCAGTTGATCGTGAAACATTTTCTGTGCAAATATGTGGTCGATTGACCCCTTGGTATGAAGAAAGTCGATGACTGTCTTCTCTTCTTCCTCTCATAAGACAGTTCTGTAAAGATAACGGAGTTTTGTTTCGGTGTTGTTCAGATAATGGCTTCAAACATCCAGTAGAATCACCTTTCCGATTCTGGGTCGTTATTATTTGAGACTTCATAGGTACAGATTCGAACTCAGTGTCTCTCTCCTCTTCGTGATCTTTTGTTATTAACTGTGGATCAGTTTTAAGATCAGTGTGATACCTTTTTACGACAGTTGGTCGAGGGGATGACTTGCTCTTGCTGTTTGATCGGAGTAACTGTTCATAATTTTTTATGACCCCATGGAGGTACTTGACCATTTCTCTCTCTTCCCCCAGAACACTAGAAAGTTCATTTTGTTGTATCTTAAGCTTAGAGTTTTCTACAAGCAATCTTTTGGCATCTAAGTCTCCCATGAGATTTAGTTATCTTGTCGGAATCTGTTTGGGAAGGAGTTATGGCGTGATACACAATTATGAAAGGTCGAGTCCAGGACATCTTGTAGTATTATATTTCTTGAACATAGTGGTATGTCGTCACAGATGTATTAATAGAATCAACCATGTACTTCTTTCAAAAAGCGCGCAGCAAGATGACGAATACGCATATCAATGTATTGTAATAAGAGGCAAACATTATTATAATCGTTTTAAACCTTTTTTTGCGAGCTGGGATGGGAGCGAAAGAGATAATGTTTGGCGGGTAGATGTGTGGATCGATAGATAGATTGGAGGGAGGGAGGGGGTGGAGGGAGGGAGGGAGGGAGGGAGAGTAGAGGGGAGAGGGGGAGGGAGGAAAATATGGTCCTTCTAAGTTGAATTTGTGAATGAGAGAGTATTGAAATGCATTTAGCGATTATAATACTGACGTCGACTAGACGTCTTTTAATGTGTAGCCGGCACTGAAATCAAATGTTAATCCGAATTCGGAAAGCCGATTAAAAGAAGTCGGATGAGAAATTCTATACAAGAGTATCACTCCAGATAAAGCTATCATCAGAATTATTTAATTCGTTTGACAAACTTAATCTAACATTTGACATTTGCAATAATAGGGCTGCTAATATAAAGGTATTTTTTTAAATTTGATCAATCGAGGTTTCCAATTAGGCACATTGAATCAATTAAGGTTTCGTTTTGGAACTAAGGACGCTGTCTGTTTGGGCGGTCAATTCGTAGACATTTTCAATCACCGACTGAAAGCAGTTGATAAACAGGTTGGTCTTGGTCTTGATAGGAATTGTCAATGATGCTTCTCGAGAGACGATGTCATATACGAGGTAGTAGGGAAAGCCAGGAAGGCAAAGACCTATGAAAGGCAATATTTTTCAAGGGCGTCTAACTGAATCAGAAGGTAGTTGCAGTTCTTTCTTGACTTAATTGTAATATCCGATCAAAATGTTTAAAAACATCTAGGTTTTCAAGCTTAACTTATTGCGACAGATTTAAACATTTATTATGCCAGCAAAGTTGACTGACGGAAATGTGGAGAAAAGTTTCCAGTGTAAAATGGTCAAAATTGGAAAAGTGCCTTCGGGAGGGGGTGGGGTACTCCCTATAATGGATTATACAGGGGTGCTCCGTCCGGGCCGCATGTATGGAAAAGGATGGGAATCTGTGAGTTTTGGTAGCTTTTCTACAAAGGGAAAATGAAAGGGGTACTTTTTCAGGCAAAAAGGTATTTGAAAGGGGTAGCTTTTTGCTGAAATTCTCTATATGAAAGGGCAAGGTGTCAAGAGTCCGGGAGGAGCATCCCTGTGTGAAATGACCAGAAGTACCCCCAACCCCCGGAGTGCTTAACAGAAAAATCTTTCTTTCTCTTCGATATCATCTTTGCTACCATCTGTTCATCTGTCCTCTTCAAAGTTCCGTCTTGCACTAAGTAATTTGAATCCATGTAGGACACTACCCACTTAATGTTTGCTGGGTTTTGAGTTTTTTGTCCAGTTGTTATTCATGCACCGTCCAAAAGATTGTGTCGTCAGTTTTCTCTACTGTCTTCCATTTCTTGGATATTTCCGGTTTGTCACTTATCATATGGGGTTATGTGCTTTTCAAATGAGATCAGCCGTCAAATTGGTTTCATCATGGATTAGCTTTGCCTCTTGCCCTCAGGTTATCTTCGATAAGTAAGGTTGTTCAGAATTGCCTCAACGTTTTGCCTTCTGGCAACTTCTTAGAGCGTAAAAACATTTCTAGCTGGTTGAACGATAAGACAGCTGTCCATCAAATGGATGTGTTATCTGTGATATCTGTTCGAGAATGAGTTAGGAAGCAACAGAAAACTGGTGCAAATTATTCATAATTGGCCTTTGTTTAGACTTGACATCCAAGGTTGTCTGTTTACAGAAAAATATTGACTAACTTACTTCAAGCGTGAAACAACAACCGACAATTTGAGTTAGGATAAGAAATGCTCCATAGATGTAAGAATCGATGTAAATATTGAATTAATTGAGAGACAATATGTCTAGATAAAAATTTAATGATATATGCAAATGTTGCAAAGTCATACCGACGAACTTTGTGTCTGATTCAGCTGAATTGCTTATCAAGACATCGTCACACATCACACATTTATTCAAACATTCCTGAAAAGCAAGCAAAGAAATAAGATATGCGAAGGCAGTGGGTAGCTTTAATAACAGCTATAGAAACATAATTCTAAAAGGAATATCTTAACAGCAAATAAATGCATCATATAAATATCAAAAATACGTACATTAATGAATATTAACGTATATTTTTAGAATCATTTTTAAAAGAGTGCACACTGAAGAAAAGCGTTAGATATAACCTAAAATAAAATACAGATGACTGGCTAAAGACCGACTTTAACTGAAGGGTGATTGTTATCAAGAAAAGGTAATTATTAATAATACTAATTAAGTCAAAAGTTTTGGCCTTTTTAGTGGCAGTGTTCTTTAAGAAGAAGAAATTAACTTGAAGAGGCACTTTGACAATGCAAAGTCAAAAATAACGTTCTCCTAAAGGTCCTTGAGAATGACACTCAAGGCGTCTAAACCAATAAACGAAAGGTCAAAATCTATAGACGGAGCAGACGTTTATAAAAAACCACATAGTTTATATTTTGATTGCGTTAAAACTGGTTTTGCGGTGAGGCGACAAATATGTGGTAAATGGATGATGGATGTGACTGTTCAGCAGAATAGAAAAGTTGTACAAATCTTTCTTAAGTAAATACCAGAGTCTCACTCAATTAACCATAGAGTAGCTGTTTGACACCCATTGGTTATCAGAGATCTACATTTGAGTCACGAAATGCGAACGAAGAAAGTTTCTTAAAAAGCTATAAAAGGCCAAGGGTGACGAAGACACCATCGCTACAGAAATTTCTGATATGCAAGTTTTCGTAAAATCTCGTGTGGTGCTCGCAGCGTGAAATGAAGAAATAACAGATTATATATCTATTATCACCCTCGTCTTTACTCTTTCGCTAAATCACAAAGCAAATACTTTGTCATCCCTCTTTTTTTCTGAAGTATCTCATATCACAAAAGCAATGTGTTTGATTTTTTTCGTATATGGCGTAGAAATTGATATTGACAATTTAGCGCTTGAGTAGAACGCTAAGCAGTCGGATGACAAACTTCCATTTTAATGAGACGCAGCATCGCTTGATCGAGTTTGACGCAGTCATTGAACACTCAACGTACATGTACACAAACCTCAATAATCAGTTTGCATTGCACGGGTTCAAAGATGTCATCAAGTTTGTTCTTCCTTGAAAGACAACATTTCAGATCGACTCTGTGTCCCATCAAAACAAACCTTGTTCGTGATAGAAATTATATTTCGTGGAGGTCCATCAATCCCAGACATACAATCTGAATATCGTAATCTCAATTCTGAAGTAAATAGATTCAAATTACTGACAATGTCCTTATAAGAATGATAAAAGATAATTTTATTTTCCTGGCTCTATGGTCTCACACGATGAGTTAGAGGTCGAACCACCACTCTCCACCAACAGTCGTTCAAATTGATTTACTTTTTCATTAAGAAAGCCAAGAACATCACTAACATCATCCCATTCAGTCGTGTCCTCCTCAGCTGACGTTTTATTAAATATTTTCTCCTTTTCTTCTTTATTTTTTGCCATTGATTCCGTTGATCTCGACCTCGGTAGACTTGAGGTATCCGAAGAGGCTTCAGTCAAAGCCGAGTCTGAGTTATAAGCGTTATAAGCATTTGCTTTGGACTTTTCTCCTCGTTGTATTACGAAAGGCCTTGCGCCATTTCTCTTAACATTAAAAGAATCAGATCGCTTAGGCGGCTGAGGTCTTGCCTTTTCGTTTGACAAGATATTCGCCGCGGAATGAGGTCGTTCATTAGGTGTTTGAGTATGATCAACGTTTAGTCTGTTTCGATTTTCTTGGGGCCTATCACTTGCCTTCTCCCGCTTTGGTGGTAGATCCGGTGCTGTTAAAGGGTTGTTTCGTTCCAGCTTCTCCGGTAAATCGGGAGGTTTTTCGGGTCTTTCGAGCTCACGAGCTTCCCGCTTTAATTGCCGGTATTCCGCATCCTTCTTTTGAATAGTGCGCTCGTGTTTCTTAGATAAGCCATGCAGATACTTTACCATATCTCGCTCACGTTTTAATTCGTTCTTTAGTTGATTCTGCGTGATTTTGTACCTGTCGTTTTGATACTCGAGTTCTCTCATCTTAGTTTGAAACTTTTGGTTCTCCGTTTTAAGTAAAATTATTATTTTTTCCAGGTTGGAGTTTTCTGCTTTCAACAGCTTGATCGCCATGTGAAGATTAGACCCTTGATCAATTGGTTCAGCCAGCCTTGCATCTTTTGCTGCTGTCGACACAGCCAGTCGATTTTTATTAGTGGACCCTAAAAATGATCTGTCGATACCTAATGAGGCTTCTATGTGATCCCCAACTCTAGGATTGTGATCCCTCCGATGCATTCGGCGTACAGACATGACTGTTTATAACGTATTGTAGTACGGTGCTCTATAGTAGTTTCATGGAGACATGCATATTTTAAATGGTTCAGTTCGGTTGCGTGACAAGAGGCATTCGTGGAACAAAAAACCCGACACCCTTTGACCAAGATCACAAGCGAGACAAACCTCTGATGAGGGTTCAAGTACTTCCTGTAGCATAAACTTCAACTTCGTGTATTTTAAAACTAAACTTCATCTCAAATGCACGGAAATATAGTCGGAATTTATAGGCATAAAACCCTCAACATTTGACGATTATGCCAATGCAAGCCAATCAAGAGGTGATGTGATGTGAGCTTTTTTACATGACTAACATATTCTGTTTGAGAAATATTTTGTACATGTATCGAAGTTTCGCACCGCTTTTTATCGCCGATAAATCGGTTTCTCTTTTCAGGATGGCACTTGTTTAATTTCCAAATGTTTTCTTTAAAGTTAACAAGGAACAATAGTGTCCATGCGGAAAGGAATGGTTACGTTGTCTGGAATGAATGAGCACTGACAAGAACTGAGTTGGGCCGGTTGTTTTCTTCTTTCAAGTATCAATACCACCCCCACATTGACGTAATGTAAAATAGGGTCGACATTCAAGCCTTGGAAATTCAGTGTTGAAAGGTTACTTTAAATGATATATTATAACTAGTAATAATGATAATAATAATAATAATAATAATGATATTAATAATAATGTTGATGATGAAATTGAATATATATTTAGCAACGGTTATAATCACTAGACATTGAACGACAATTTCATTCGTTTGGTTATTTACTTCAATCATATGCGTCCATAGTTTCTGCCCATGGCCATGACATCATCTGGTATGGCACATGAGCTGTTTGGTCGGCCAGATCATTTGATGACATTGACATTAAATAGGATTAAGAAACAATGAACTTCACAACGAGGAAAATTCCTTTTCCCCTGGATATAAAATTACCATGCACGATTATATTCTGTTTTGAATTATTGTTGCCACGCAATGTTTTCAGTTGAAAAAAAAACCCCTAAGAAATCTCTTAAAAGTCTACAAAGAAATGTTTCTTAGTAAATTGACATTTTTACATGATTTATTGCTGATGCAGCAATTTTTTCTGGCGTTTTGCTTCATGCATCCGCTGACACCTATTTTTAGACAAACCTGGCGCATAAATATATTACATTTCCCTACTGGACATGCACGTATGATATGTCTCGACCCAAAGCTATAGAGTTATTAGTCTTTCTTATGGTTAGCATCATAAGAATCCATTGAGATTGGTTCGATTTTATTTGTCGCCATGGTATTATTTGTGCTGGATCCGGAGAAACTTTTTCTAAAGTTCCATTGAGCTGTTTTGCGGAGAAACTCTTTCCTGACCTGTTGAACAAAGTGCTTAAGATTATTCAAAATACACAGTGGTGGGGAGAGTGGTGGAAGTGCACGCTTATTGGCAAAAACGTTCCCTCCAAATGTGATCACAGGAAAAGCCATAGAAAAAAACACAACCGTCATATGTTCTGTCATTGTCCTAATTACCTCTGAGTTGCCAACACAATGGAACACAAACACCAACAGGCCCTTAATAAAAAAACACAAACATATTAGGCTCCACACTAGGCTTTTGGGCTACACTTTGGAGATTTGATTAAGAAATGAGATAGCGGTTAGCATTAAAATACTAATTTCATCTGTTTGGCTCAGTGTATACTCTTTGGATCAAGGCCTAATCATAGTACATAAGGCACCTGTTTACTGATTTTTTTCACCCTAACGCCTCGAGATTGGCGCAATTCACTTAAACTGGAAGATGAATTCGAAATGCTGTATAAACTAAATGTTAGGTCTTACGAAGTTTGCTTATCAATATCCAGAAAGGCTAATTCATGCACTAGCGCTTGTAGCTTGGCAACTCTTCGTCAATGTGCTAAAGAAACATTGATGGATTAATTTTCAGGAACTGAACTATATTCACCTGCAAAGAGTTGGTGATGGCAAATAAATACTGAAACACAATGCCAAACCCTGGTATGACAGAAAAGAAACCAAATATCCAGGTCATCCCAAGAAGAGGCAAGAGAACAATAGAAACTCGTGCACCAGTCCTGATGAATAATCAAAAACTACAGATCACCAAACCAAATCAAATCAAATGAATCTAATAATTGTTGGCTACGAGGTACCAGGCGAGCAACAACACAAATGTTTACATTACATTGGGATCCCTGTGTATGCTACATGCCATGTATCTGGATGGTTTTCAGAACATGCAGTACAATGCAAATACTCAGTCAGTCACCTACTGATTGAGGTGAAGAATGCAAGTCAACCACGTTAGATATCATCTCACATATACTCGCAGGTTTTTACTTGCAATATGCATTAGATAGCTATTATTTAATAGCTAGCTGATAATTTAATATTTAATAATGTAATAAATTAATTATAATTTAATATTTAATTGTTTTTTTTCGTATTGCTGAAATAGATATGGCATATTGCGGCAATATATTGATGATATACATAGGTTCCTTTTGGGTCAAAATGGCGACTCTATCGGGTTAGAAGATATAACTAATCCTTCATAAACACATTCACTGAATTTGGTGAGCTTGGAGCTTGTTAGTTAACTTTCTATCGTAGCATTGACGGAGCTTAGACTGATACCGAGCTTCTAGTAAGATGTCCGTGGGCTACTCTATATTATGGGAATCCTGTGGTGTGGTGATATAACTAGGGCCTTTCATGCAGTTTTCAGGTAATCTTTCCTCTTGTCGCTCTTGTACACAGGAACCCCAAACGTAGGATTTGCCTAAAAAGATTGCCTAAGAATGTTTTCTTAATTTTTAGCTGTAGGTTTCGTTCAACGCAATGGCCTCTTATTGTAGGCTCATTAGTGAGAAAACCCTGTTTGAGTGCTACGATGTGTAAATAAAAATAAATAAGTGAGAATTCACAGTGGAATCCACTGAGTGGCTCTTCCTCCACTGCATTCCAATTGGAATTTAGAAGTTGATTTTTGTGAGTTGAGGAGGGAGGAAAAACCCTCGAACCCGGAAAAACCCTCGAAGCACAGAAGAGAACCATCAAACAACTCTACTGTTTTAGGGTTACGATGTCTACCAAAATAGGTTTTAATTCTTTCTTTTGATTTCTTGTTGACAGAATGTTTGCAAGCACACTTTGCAAGCACACTTAACCGATGCAAATAAAATCAGCGCTAGTCAACTATCACCCTTCAAGCTTCGTTAATGAGTAGGTTATGAAGTAGTTGGTGAAAACACTGTACATTTGTAATAAGTATTTGTTTTCTTTAACCCGTCCGTCTCATTAATTATCATTAATTGGTGCAGGATCTTTCTTAATTAACCCCTCTTGGGTTGTACCTCCTGCACCTTTCCACTTCATTCTTATTTCTATTTTTGTAATTCTTTGTTTTTGTGTGTGTGTGTGTGAGGAAAAATAAAAACCTTTGAACCTTTGAATTAACTTTTGAATTAAGAGCCAGTAATTGCTCTTTTCATTATTTTTTATTTGCTTACGCGATGCGACGTTTTTTTTCAAATGTTAACTAAAACACTTCTAAAGAACATATTTTTACATCTAATCCCCATCGACGTATTCTTACGTACTAATTAAACAATTAACACTTCTCCTTTATGCAGTAGCTGAACCTCTGCAGGTCATTTGCTTGTGTCGAGGATTCTTTTAAGAGTGTGTATAAAAATAAACATAATCCTCTTTCAGCCAAATCTTAAACCACTAATTACACAAATTAACACTTATCAGTTATCCATTCATGCCAGTGGATGTGCTTCATGTCATCGGTTGACTTCTTTCTTGGGGGCACTGAATTTCAAACATTAACACCGACCCGAGTTCTTTTCTCTTAATCCTCCCTTGAACAAATCTTACAACACTCATTGAGTGATCATGTGTGTACGTCATTAGCTGTTGTATGTTGAGCCTTTTTTTCCGTTGCAGACAAGAAAAGGTGCCACTTTATTAAGGTTACAAGTGTGACTTACTTGGCTACTTGTCGCGCTCCATTCGAGATGTCTAGATTCACTCTCAGTCTCAACACAGAGATCAGTACGAACAAATTAGCCTATGGAAAAAAATAAGAAGCAAGCCTGAAAAATGTTTAAAATGCATATCATCTTTCTTGGTTATTATTATATATGATATTT
>JALHLI010000017.1:1192500-1230000 GCA_023349425.1 Anthopleura sola | reverse complement strand
TGATAGTCTTTTTGTAGAGAAATAATTAATTTCAACCTATGAATCCATGGACTGTGCTTTTCATTCCAAATTAATAGCATTTTCTTATGAGGCAAGGTATAATTGATAAATGAATCGGCGGTCAATGGAAGGATGGAAAACGTAAAAAACGGATGACATTTTGAGGCTCATCAAAAGCCAATGATGTTTATGTGTTTCCTACTTGGTCGTCAAGTGACATCAGCACCGCATAATAAGTCATGTGATTGCACTGGCATTCTGTTATATTCCCATAGGTCCTCGTAACGAAACAGCCAGCTGTTGACCAGCCACTGCAGAGAAAAACAAAAACTACCAACAAAAATACAAACAAAATATTTTCAAAGCGAGGGGTGAAGCAGCACTGAATATAAGACAACACATTCTATGAGTCAATTAAACCCATCTTAAAATTACGTCAATTAAATGATAGTTGAGAAAAATTCAGATTGTTTATATTTAATTGGCCTAAATAACTTGTGGGGTTAGTTATTATCGGAAAAAAGCTTTGATTCTAAGGGTTGCACCCGTCCTTGGGTTGACTTTGTGCGCACCACCCCCTGAAGAAAATTAGAAACAAAACAAAACCCAACCCAACCGGATCAGTATGCAGGTTCTAGCCTCGACCACAGGGTGCCCAAGCCTGAGGATTTACATCTTTTTAAAGCATCTGGAATGCGAAAAACCACCCTTGTATACAGCGGAATCCAAAACCGCTCAGGAGCTTTTATCAGGGAATAGTATTAAGTATTTCTAAGTTTACAAACCCTAAAGAGGACTCCCAAAATACGCAGCTAGCCTTGGACCCTTCCTGAAAATAAAGTCAAAATCATTGATTTTTTGTTACAAGATTAATTAATTCAATTAATTAAGTCAATTACATGCAGTTATGTATAGTAAAATCACACTGAAGTACCATCGTATGCTTGGTGTATACTTGTAGTGTTACTGGTCTTTCCAATGGGTTGGATGGACGAGGCAGCACATCAACGCTGATAATCTTCCCAGCCAATGTTCTGTTACTGTTGCTATTTTTTCTAGAAAAAAACCACACACTATTTTCAAAGTAATAAACAAATAATAAATGCACGATAACAGAAAGTCTTCAAACCCTGGGTTTGCTTAAGTTTTTTTCTGATAAGTTAAGGTGGCCATGCAGGTTGTAAACGAGGAATACCTGAAGAGTGATGGATATCATATTGATGGAATATGGAACGTGGAATGGAACGTTTTTGGAAAAAGTGGAAGAAGGATCGGAGAGATATCTGAAGGGAATCTAGTTGAGTATGCTATGAATAATTGATTTTATTTATCTTTATTTGGAAGCTAAGGTTTCGCAGCCAGGCCCACCATATACTCTTATGTTGCAGTATGGAAGTAACGCAGTGGAACTGCGTTTAAAATAATATTACGAATGAAATGGGCTCATTTCATGGTCGTGTGTAGACTAATGTTACAAGCAGATATAGTACATATGTATAAGTAACAACTTACCGATCTATCAGCTTTCCGTCTATAAAGGGCTTGAGTACGGGATCAAGTATCATCACTACGATGGCTCCAAGTGCTGCCGGTAAAAAACAAATTAAACTGATAAAATTAAATAAAACTGATGAAGCTTTTAATTATTTTCTCATTAATATCATTAATGAACTATTTTGATACTAGAGATGAAAACAGTGCTGGGGATGTTGATTATATTGATTACATTGATAATGGTTAGTTCTTATATAGACCTCTTGCAGTACGTCGGAATAAAGCTGGATGATGATGATGATAGAACAGAATCATTAATAAATAAGTATATACCACTTTCTTTCTTGAAAACTTCTAGAGGGATCTTGATTGTTCCTTTCTCAACTCCGAGATCACCAAATTCATAACCACTGAAGACTGTGATGTTCACCACAGATAAACGAACAACTGTAACAATCAAAATAAAAAAATAAGTTTTGTTGGGTGTGTGTTTATCCAAAAATACTGTAAATAAATGAATCTTATCATTACTGAGACGAAAATCAGAAAATGAGAACAAAATTGTACTCCACTTTGACTGTTAATGAAAGACATTAGAAATAAATAGATCGATAGGTATGTAAAGGTAAGTTGACAACTAACCTGCTATATCTAACTATCTATCAAAAATTGTCAAGTCCTTGAGTATTATTACTTTCATTAATGCTATAAGAATTGACAAGGCTACTTGAAAATGATATTGTCAAAGTAGCTATGATGATAAGTTAGAAACATTGAACTGTGACTCACCTAAATTGTCAGTGTATGCTTCCAGTGATCGTCCAGTCATTCCTTTGTTAATCATGATTTCAGCAATACCGATACAGAAATTCTCTAGTAGAACTGACACACTCCATCCATATGATACCTAACACCCGGAATTGATAGGAATGACAACCAAACAATTAGGAATCAATCAACAATACACGCCAACGACAAATACGTATACACCCCTTTCGTATTCGATGCAAACCGCTAATTTCGTTTTATGATGGTCCAAGGTTAAGTCCCGTGTTTTAGCATAAGTATTAGTGTCCTTGAAGCCCGGTCAGGATTTCACAACATGGTTGTTTGGTGTATAGATGGTGTCACGGTGACTGGTTGGCTGACCATGTGTAGGTGGCCGTAAGTGGTTCTTCTCTTCTCTTCGCTTCGCTTCTCTTCTCTTCTCTTCTCTTCTCTTCTCTTCTCTTCTCTTCTCTTCTCTTCTCTTCTCTTCTCTTCTCTTCTCTTCTCTTCTCTTCTCTTCTCTTCTCTTCTCTTCTCTTCTCTTCTCTTCTCTTCTCTTCTCTTCTCTTCTTTCCTTTTCTTTTCTTTCTTTTTTTTTCTAAATCATTTACTTACTTTTCAAATTCATTGTTTATTTGAATTTCATTATCATATGATTTTTTTACATCTATTTTACATTTTGGCTGATACCTACATTATTCATTCCGAGTCCCGCATCCAAAGCCGGAATGTTTTTGAAGAGCCTTGACGATCTGTTAACAAATGTCTAAAACCAAAACTGTATTATGTCATTATGTTCAGGTTGTTCTAGTTATCAATGAGGTTAAACATTAGAAAAGCAGCTCGGTATGAATCATGATAAACTCCATCAAACTCATAAAACAGTATGTTAAACATTTCATCTGCCCCCTAAAAACACCCACATTTATAACAAGCCTTTCTTGCATGGAGGTACTGGCCATAGTTTAATCATAAACTGTTCAAAAATGGATATAAGTTAAATTAAACCTTACCAAAAAATCATCATCATTACTCATGTTCACTTGCTTAACGTTGTAGTTCAAAAGCTCTTTGTATTCTAAAACAAATGTACAAGTACATTATTATAGCCTTTCGTTTTGGAAATAAATTTCTGTTTTCATAATAGTCCGACCATTGCAGCTCCAGATATCTCGTTTGTATGTTGTGTTTTACAGCATGACCACTTTTAACGTATCCGCATACTTCTATGCACGGGCTTTTTGCTCCAAATGAGCTTTTTTATTTGGTAAAACCAGACAGCTTTGCATCAATTGTGTAGGTTTAAAGTACAAAATCCCGTGCACAGAAGTATGCGAATACATTAAATGTGGTCCTACTTTTGAGCGTCGCGCTGTAATAGTCTTCCTAACAGTTTAACAGTTCCCTGCGCCATCTTGGAAGGTAGCGGTACCTTTGCATCAAAGTGATACGAACGGTGAGCTTGCTAAGATAGAGACCTTTTTTAACATCGTGAACAATTGTTCACATGTCTCTATCATTGTAAGCTCACCGTTCATCTCGCCCCGTGTGAAGATGACTAATTATTGTTACTTTTGTTATTCTTTTTCTTTTTGTCAGTTAATAGATTGACTGATTCTCAAACATTAGAATTTAGATTCTTATTCATATCGACACTAGAGAAAAACGTTTGCGCATGCGTGCCTTTCAGCACGCTTTCCAAGAATTTACAAAGGTTTTAGTGAGAAAATAAATGCTTGCTTTCTCCAAGTATACAAAAAAGTTCGCGGGTATACTTTTGTAAGACCAAGATACTGTATTAATAAAGGCAATATGAAAGAATTAGCCTTACGTTTCAAGAACTGACTTTAAGTTTTGGCATTTTGTAAAGACTATTCTTCAGGCAAGTGTGAAAGTCAAATTTGCATATTTCTACAATAGCACGAAGACGCTTTTGACTAATTTGCTTGCGGACTTAGAGCATGCGCAGACGTTTTTCACGCGTGTCATTCATATCAATGCTGCAACATATGTAAATCAGCAACTGAATTTTTTAGACGGAATACAGTACCCAGACAAAAAGCGATGGTCAATCTCACCTTGCCGAAGCCTGTCTACTGAGCTTTGACCAGAACTGGACTTCACAGATGTTGTGGGCGTTATTGAAGAAAAGGTCGGACTACTTTTCTGACCAAGCAAAGGCTGAGTTGTAGTTAGTGCAACCATGCTTTCGTGACTATAGTGAGACATATCAGCAATGGATGACGAGTGTATGAGTGACGTTAGTTGTGACGTCATACGTATCTCTGACGTATGATGTGATGACATGACGGTCGGGGAAGGCGTCAGCACCGCACTTGGTGTGATGGTTCTCCGCCGAGGTTGGTATTTCTCTACAAATGTTCATGATAAACCGTAATGTAAGAAAATACAACATTTATCAATATGAATTATATTGGGATAGCTCTTGGATTGACGAATGGATTAATAGATGATGGGATGGGTGTTGGGCATGAGGGGGAAGAGGAAAGAAGGGAGGAAGGAAGGAAAAGAGGATAGAAGATGGGTAGGATGAAATGTATGCATGTGCGAATCCAACTTGCACTCATGGTAACTTCAAAATAACAACGACTTAACCAAGTACTTACTGCAGTTTAACAAAATGGATTCATAAATGCTTCTGAAATTCCTCTCGGTATCTATGGAGTCATTAACTCTAAGTCCATTATAAAGCAAATCCGTTAAGTTTGTTATCTTTTTCAGGTATGGCACAGGTTCCCTTCCATACCTTAGAGCTATTTTAGTCACTGGGTCGTCATATCCCATCCGAGCATCAGTCGTATTACATTCAGGGTGAGTATAATTATGACTGTTTCTAATGAACCATAAACAGTCAGGTCTTGCGTTGAATGTCAAACCAAACAACTGTTTTGTGTCAAAGCCATAAAACCTTGTCTTCAAATAGTGCACGTTACTCAGGTTAATCACTGTATTATTGTCAAAATTCTTGAATATTTTATTTGCATCTGCAGTGTACACTGCTATGGCATATTCGATGGGTTTCGTCTCCATTACTTTTATTAATACTTTCTTTACAAGTGTCACCTGATCTTTGAACTGCTGTGGAGTTGTCATCTTTGTTGAATCCATTGCAATTGCAAGCCTAAAACCATATGATGATCCTGCAAAGGAATGCTTTAACCAATCACTTTTGAGCTGATATAATAATAGCGGACAGTAAACTGGGAGGTGTGGGAGGAAAAGTTTTGTTTAGACAAAAGTTAAACAAGCCTCAACACCACTCTCACATGGCCAATTCTCATCCCTCCCCTTCCCCAAATCTACTTCCCTCTTACTTTTGGGGGGAAAAGCCACGAAGAATTGTTAGGTATTTATGTGTTTTAGCTACACAAGTTTATGCCGATTTTGTGTTCCTTTCAGTTGAGTTGCTCACGATTAGCATAACTCTTTGTGCGACTGAAATATATAGTTGCTGCGTCAATCCTCTTTGGTGACATCCATTTCCTTAAGCTTAGTTTGGTTGTTTGTTTAAAATAATGGCAAACTTTGTTTATTATGAATCGTGCGATTAACTGAAGCATCGTCTAAAAATAAAACAATATATGTCTTTCAGTGAGATCAAGAATTTAGGATATAAGAACCATAGGTTCAAAAATTATCTCTTAAATGTACTGGACGAGTATCTTGCGAAAATGTTTTAATGCAAAGGAAACAAACGCCAATGTTGTCGTTACACTTAACACCAGATAACCCTTGAGTGTTCCCGATTCTAATTTCGATTTTAACTCTTGCTTCTAATTCCACCTATCTTATTCCTATTCTTTCTTCTTTTTTTAATATATATCTTTTTCTTTTTCTTCAAATCAGATTTGAGGAAAACCATCGTTAATAGTTTTTTGAATCAAAGATGTTCATATTTTTGTTAGATAACGCCATGCACTCATGAGGGATCAAACCCGATTTAAAAAACAAAGCTTTAATGTTACTCTGATTTTGCTAAAACTTTAACCTGTTTGTTTTTGGCCGGAAAAGGATTCTGACTCCATTTCTGATCCATGCTGTTGTTTTCTTTAATCCAGGTTTTGAAAGTAAAGATATTCCTAAACTTGTTCTCTTTGCGGCTTCCTTAGAACAGACGTCTATTGACAGATTTCAAAGCCGAAAATCCCAAAAGTAAATTTATAAAGAAAGGTTTAAATCAGATATATTTTTCACATTTATTCTTACCTTGAATTTCATTTGGATGTGAGAACATAAGAAAAAGGATCATTAAGGCTTCTTTTAGATTTGTGCTGTCCATTCTTGGTACAGAAGCAAAAATGAGTAGAAAATTTTCCTTGTCAGATTTTGTCTTGTGATTTCTTCCTCTTCAATTGTTATGTCAGAATACTTCATCCGCTTTTGGTACTTAACAATCAAAATAATTGCTATTTTTTATAACAATAGAAGTGAATATTACGATTCTTTTCATATATACTGCGTTTTGAAAGTTACCACGCACTTAGTGTAAACATTTCAACTCACGTTCGACAAATAATCTTGAAGCTTCAATCCTTGAGCATGCGCAGTGTCAACATTCGAACATCTTACGCATGCGCAATTTAAGTGAATTTCCATCTATTTACTTTCCAATGTCAAATACACCTAAATGAATACAAATTTTGAATGTTTCAACGAAAAAATAATAATTAAGCTTTCCAATTCCTAACAGAAGTTGGAAGCGGGCTTCAATAAAAGACATGTCAAATTGGTCCGACAAAAGCCGCGGAAGCTCTTGTCACATGTATGTTTAAACAGCATTTCCTTTTTAACAAAACAGAGAGCTTAAACTGTCTAGAACAGTTTGTTTAATAAACCTTGTATTTTCTGTTTGCCTTGTGTTTTTCTAAGCTTTAATTGCATGAAATCTGACAACTGGAAGCGGACAAAAGAAGTACTGAATTTTTTTTCACCAACAATGCATTGCAGCCTTTTGGTCGGTTTGTCGTGTTTTTGGTCGTTTTTTGTGAGACAATAACTCACTCATCAAAACACACTTCAACAAATGAACATTGTTTTTTCTTATGTTTTCGTTTTGATTTCAACGTGTTTCAGTTTTGACAATGAAAGTATCATTTTATTTGAAACATTTCACAATAATTCAACCACCAGAAATGTCATTCAACCACCTGTTGTTTCCTCTTACGTAATAAACACATCAATAAATAAACAAAGTCATCGATCAAAAATCCAGGTTTCGGCCATTTTCTTGTTTGGGGAAACTTTGAATTCCATATTTAAAAAATATAAATATATTGGTAATGTTGTAGCAGGGGTAACTGTATCAGCAGCCATGTTTAAGGAGGTATTGCTGTTTTGTTCGGTGCTAATCGCTGTTCAAGCAAGTAAATCAGTCACGAAAGACGATGAAATGTACGACAACGAAAGGGAAGCCAGGGTGAGTTATTTGAATTCGATTTACTATCACTTCTCTTGGTTTTTATTCCATGATCTTAAAATAGAGTTAAAAAACGCGTAAGGTGCTTGAAACTATGAGAAGCAGAAACAAGTAGAAAGTATCATTACTGTTACAATTGCTAAAGAGGTTTGTTTTGATTTAAAACTAAGTACCTTTGCCCTCTCGCTGTTCGGATTTGTCAATAAAATATATATCGCTGAAATTGTGACCGATTTTTGAATCAGTACTTTAAACGGAAGTAAGTAAACACGTCGAAAAGTTGGTTAGCGCACACCTTTTATGTGTTGTATATCCTTAAAATATTTTTTCTTTTAAGCCGCAAATAGGAATAAGAAATTATACATTTATATACACTGAAGTGAAATGCCACAACCAACTTGAATAGCTATTGTCCTAGACTGACTAGTCTCTCATTAAGTGTAAAAACTCTTTTATGTTTCTACGTGAACACCAGGCTAGTCAGTACACAACATTAGTTATTCAAATTGGTCTCCATATTTCGATTCAGTGTATACAACTATTTCAAAAAACGTTGTCGGTCGGAGATCAGAAATGGGTGATCTGAGACTAAACAGAATTTTTGTGCTTTTATCTTTTCTGGCTAAAATACAAAAAATAACATTTCTAACTCAAAGGTCATGCTTCATAATCCAATTCAAAAGCCGGCTACCTTGTTTGGCTGTGAATATATTTTAAATTTTGCAGCGTGTCCACATTTTGGTTACGCCAAGTCAAATATTGCCTACACTGTGGTCCGTTTTGACCAAGCTTGCATCCCCCCCCCTCCCCCACACAAAGTCCTGAGTCCTGGGTGCGGGCTTGTACTCGGTCTCAGATTTCCGATTTCAGATGTCCCACAGACAACGTTTTTTGAAATAGGTGTATATTTCTCTTCGATTTTTTTAATATCACGTTAGTAGTTATAAGAATTGCATGTTATTTCACAGGCCATTACACCTGGATATTATAGCCAAGAATGCAATAGTCACAAAGTCTGTAAAGATCCAACCAAATATTGCCATATGTTCTTGTGTGTCGACTGTCTAAAAGAAAATGTAGCTTGTACTCAAAATGGACAATGTTGTCCTGGATCAGAGTGCGTGTATGGACGGTGTAAGGCTGGCTCCAAGCCTGGCCAATCAGGTTAGTGTATTTAGCTGTTTGTTGGGGGTGGTGGGTGGTGGGTTTGATGGTGGTTGTGGGTGGTGGGTTTGATGGTGGTGGGGTTGGTGGTGGGTTTGATTCAGATAGTGTTTTGGTTCATTGGGTTGAATGCTGGTCGTTATGTGATTGTGGCTGTTGTTTCTGTGAATACATGTTTTGTTGGTGGTATTATAGGTAGTGTTATTGTAGGCGATTATGGGGTGCTTTTGAGTTAGGATAGTGTTGTTATTTCTGCCCTTGTTGCACTTCATTCATTATAGGTGTCATTCCACAGGAACATTTTGTGATCGTCAAAGTGATTGTAAAGACCAAGATCTTTGCTGTGCACGTGAGCCTGCAATCAACCCAGCCATCTCTATTTGTAAGCCAGCTTTAGATGAACACCAGACATGTGGACCTTACAACCAATACAGAACAGTCTATGTGGGTGGCACAGTCCAGCCTTCATGTGGACCTTGTAAACAAGGCCTAACCTGCAAACAAGTCGGGTAAGATAATATAGTTCTTGGTTTGTAGTGTTTCTAATAGTGTTTCTAATCTGTCTTAATAAAGCAACGCAATGACTTCTCCACTCCATTCCTTCACTTGTCCAATCCCAGCCAATCATTCACTTGTCTACTCCATTCATTCACTTGTCCAATCCCAGCCAATCATTCACTTGTCTACTCCATTCATTCACTTGTCCAATCCCAGCCAATAATTCACTTGTCTACTCCATTTATTCACTTGTCCAATCCCAGCCAATCATTCACTTGTCTACTCCATTCATTCACTTGTCCAATTCCAGCCAATCATTCACTTGTCTACTCCATTCATTCACTTGTTTACTTCATTCATTCACTTGTTTACTCCATTCATTCACTTGTCCACTCCATTCATTCACTTGTCCAATTCCAGCCAATCATTCACTTGTCTACTCCATTCATTCACTTGTCCAATTCCAGCCAATCATTCATTTGTCTACTCCATTCATTCACTTGTCTACTCCATTCATTCACGTTTTTACTCCATTCATTCACTTGTTCACTACATTCATTCACTTGTTTACTCCATTCATTCACTTGTCTACTCCATTCATTCACGTTTTTACTCCATTCACTTGTTCACTACATTCATTCACTTGTTCACTCCATTCATTCACTTGTTCACTCCATTCATTCACTTGTTCACTCCATTCATTCACTTGTTTACTCGATTCAG
The DNA here is from genome assembly GCA_023349425.1 of Anthopleura sola. Classification (NCBI taxonomy): domain Eukaryota; kingdom Metazoa; phylum Cnidaria; class Anthozoa; order Actiniaria; family Actiniidae; genus Anthopleura; species Anthopleura sola. The sequence continues at coordinate 1,219,916 of JALHLI010000017.1, read as the reverse complement.
GTTTTGATTCTCTTATAATTATGCAATCGACAGCTGCTCAAATGCTATTTTTTCCAATCTCTTACAGAATATTTGGTGTCCATCAGGTGTGCCTTCCCCAGGCAGCCGGAGCTGGATCCTCTAAAACCAAGAAATCAAGTCAACCAATCAGTGACAGTTTTACTGCCCTTTAGTCACGTGATTGATATTATTGACTACCACTTTCATGACAGTCATTGGGATAACATGTATTTTAAAGTATAAAATGAACCTGTAAAAGAAGGCCTAGAATAATTCTATTCTATCCATAGCATGCCAAGACTTACAAGCAACGTTTCAAAATGTCTTTTTTTCATAAAATATATTATCTCATTCTTGAATTTATAAGAAAGTGTAATGAATGTTCTACGCATACTAGACGTCACACGCATGCAGCTGTTTCGCTCTTACTTTGACTCATCAGTATGGCATAGTCTTAATACACTGTTAAGGCGATCTCTGTCTATTGTTGCCTTACACTGCTCGGGTAATAGGTTGATGCGGGTGTAGGACATTGTACTCATTGTACTTTCTTGCATGAATTCATGTCAATCAGCTTAATTTAGAAAACGACGTATGTCAGCTTGTATTTGATGATTTTAATTGTTAATAGAAATATATTTTGTTGAATGTACTGGGTCATTGTGTATGTAGTGTAGTATTTAACCCATTTAATATCAATGGGACCGTACATCATTTCAGGTTGATAAATATATACTTGAATTCCCTCTACTTTATGGGATTGTTATAATAATCTCGGGGTACAAGTACTATCATGGAAATTGTAGGGCAAAAAACAAGGTGGTAAAGTTGGATGAGACAACAAGACAAATTTTAGATCATGTAACGTCGCAACCATGGCGTGGCATACACCAAAGAATACATCATAGCCTAAAAAACCTTTTTTTATTTACACAATTTATAAAATTTATCATACCAAGGAGTGCATATACTTTTCTAAATTAAATAAATTTTGAATGGCGTCGATGTGGATAACAAAGGGAAGATCTTGTTTAATCGACATCTTCTTTTAGACAAACATAATGTAATCCATGGATTCTGCAAGTAAGAGATTAATAAAAATTCGTCAACCATGCATTTTACTCAGGACAAAACTGGGTGCTATTCTGCTGCGCAATATGGCGAGTTGCGAGCAAAAAAATGGATTTCTATAGCTATCAAAGAATATTTAAAAAAACAAATAAATAAAAAGGAAGTGAGCATAAATTTCAGGTCTTCCATCGAAGTGCTAACGTCACTCAACTAGAATTGACTCTTGGAAGCCCGCGTTTTTCAAATGGGACACGGTTCCAATTTAATCTAAGAAACCTTACAAACAAAGCACGAGATAAACTAGAGTAGTTGCACCTCAAATCGAGGTGCGTTGCATGCAGGTAGTTCAAAGGGTTAGCTATGGATACGTTGTGGGGATCGGCTAGTCTCTACCCTGATGCCTTCGGGCAAAAATATTGTTCTTCGTAATCCGTGTGCTAAGCGGATTGGAAATAGAGAAAAGTTCAAAAACCACGAGCCTGAGGCGCTTAACTTTGTTCTCTAGGGCTTAGGTCAAACGTTAAGAGGACCCACCTTACGCATTGAAAACAATATCAATAGTGAAGCGGTCTTCTCTTATACCAAGATAAGGCTCCAGTTAGAAGGCAATAGAGACTAGCTTGTTAAGAACAAGTTTGGGAAAATGTTCTACTAAGAACTACAAAAATAATTGAGACTATTCAGTTGGAATCATACAAGTTTTTAACACGATCCATTTGGTCAGCAGCCTTAGGCTTTTGAGAACGAAATTCTTAATATTGCGCAAGCGTAACTCACCCGACATTTTTACACATCAGTCCAGTATTACACGGTCCGCATGCTGGTTCTACTTTACCGCCGCTGTACACTTGATGAAACAAGTTGATTGGTCCACAGGATTCAAACTCATCAAGCATTGGCTTGCAAACTGATGTTCGGGGATTAACAGACACTTCTCTCACACAGCAGCTAGTGCTATCACATTGAGAAGATTTGTCGCAGTAAGTACCGGGATCACCTTGTTTGCCACCTTTGGTACACTGGCCATACTGACAAATGAAGGGTTTACAACATGTCCCTAGGAGATTTCATTATAACAACATTAAAACGGTTGGTTATTTCAGTTGTGGAAATAAAGGTAACATGTGTATTGGCAGCCATGTTGGATGACAAGTATTGTATTGCTGAAGCTTCTGCCTTGATCATGTTGATCTGGAAATGGAATTTGGGTTTTGCAAGGCCATGCCAAGGTACCACATATAGTAAAATAATATTGATTATTTTGAAATAATTGAGCATTATAAGTCTCGCTTTCTGATTGGTCGGGGGAATGAGAACTCACCACACTTTCTATTTCGTTATCATTATCCAAAATAATAATAACGACTATTCTACTTAGCCTGCTAGAAATTAAAACCTTGTAGTGTTTTGTAAAGCAAATAACGAGATATTTGTAGAACAGGATGCGTTAGGACAAGCACGATCAAACACATCAGAAAGCCATGCAAGAGGTCAGTCTTACCTATAAAATGACACGGGGAATTTTCGTGAAGACACGACCGACACACGTGTACGTCACAAAACTGATCAGGGGGGCACGACTTATTGATATTACATTCTTCCTCGACGTTGTCTGGAAAGGAGAGACGAGGACGAAATGGAGAGTACATGTTCATCAAATTATATTGAATATCATTGTGGTAAAGATGTTGCTGAAAGAAAATCATAATGTAAAAAGAAAATGACGTTAGCAATTCGTGTAAACCTATCCGAGAACATAAGCTAAAGACCTCGTGGAGCACAGAATTGTGGGTTTCAGTTTTTGGAACTGATAAGACAGTGGTATTTGTTGATTTAGCGTAGCCCAAAATTCCAGCCCAAAATCTTATTGTCCCAAATTTTATAGCCTACTGCAGTGATTACTAAACTGTTCCCTCTTTATTATATACAAGTGAAATTTCACTCCTTTATATCTCCATATTTACCGCATATATACATTGCTAATTAAGCAAACGGCAGACTCAAATATCAACAGGTTGAACCAAAGAAGTCAAAACAAATTCATGAACAGTGTATGTATGTATTATAGTTGTCATAAAATTTAGCTAGAACTAAAATACTATTTCAAAGCTGCTTCTGAAATTATTACGGCGCCTTAGATAACATCAACAGCAATGAAGGCAGTGGTAGTTGAACTCTATGAGGTTCATCGATCAAGCTACATCTTATGTCTATGCTAGTGGACCGATAAACTTTCATAACTATGGATTTTAAGCCAAAGGATCAATGATATAAAATTGAGCCAAAAATAAAATATTATTCAATGCTGCTTTTTTTTCGCTGAGCTTCTGAGATTATTACGGCACCTTGAGATAACATCAACAGCAGTGAATCGATGTCAGTGGTAGTCGAACTTTTTTAGGTTCCTTTCGATATCAAGCTACATTTTATGTCTATATGCCAGTCTAGTGTAAATTGTCAGCCAGATAAAAGATCAATGGAAGGTAGTCAAGTTGGTATTTTCTTATATATATGGAAAATAAAGAGAAAATACGTACCCGCTTGACGGACTGAACGTTTGTGGATTGTCCATTCTTTCTTACACTTACAGCGATAGACTTACTTATCTCTAGCATCCATAACAATATAAAAATATAAATGGTCGCCATGTTTTGTCTTATCGACAAGTGCCTATTGAAAGACATATCAAGGTTGCTGGGGAGAGAGAACGTTTAGCAGGTGTCTTTGACATTTAAACACAGAAATATATTAAACTTTTATGTCTACCTACTTTGCTATACCAAAATCATGTTTTTAACTATTTGCCATGGATTGGAGTGTATGTTAAAGCCTTTTCTCCAGAAAATAATATAATGGCATTGAGACAAATGATCATCAGGGTTCTTCAGTCATGTATATTCGTTGTTTTTTCGTTGGTTAGTAGTTAGTGGGTGGGTGTGTTTAATGCGTAAGTCAGTTAATTGGTTGAAAGTAGGTGGGTTGGTTGGTTAGTTGGTTGGTTGGTTGGTTGGTTGGTTGGTAGATAGGTTGGTTGGTAGATAGGTTGGTATTGTTGGTTGGTTGGTTAGTAGGTTGGTTGGTTGCTCGGTTGCTTGGTTGTTGGGTGGGTGAGTGGGTTGGTTGGTTAGTGGGTGGGTGATGGTTGGTAGATAAGTTGGTTGGTAGATACGTTGGTTGGTTGGTGGGATGGTTGGTTGGTTGGTTGGTTGGTGGGTGGGTGGGTGGGTGGGTGGGTAGGTGGGTAGGTGGGTAGGTGAGTTGGTTGGTTGGTTGGTTGGTTGTATGGTTGGTTGTTTGGTTGATGGGTGGGTGGGCGGTTAGGTGAGTTGGTTGGTTGGTTGGTTGGTTGGTTGGTGGGTGGGTGGGTGGGTGGGTGGGTGGGTTGGTTGGTTGGTTGGTTGGTAGATAGGTTGGTGGGTGGGTTGGTTGGTTGGTTGGTTGGTTGGTTGGTTGGTTGGTTGGTTGGTTGGTTGGATGGTTGGTTGGTTGGTGGGTGGGTGGGTAGGTGAGTTGGTTGGTTGGTTGGTTGGTTGGTTGGTTGGTTGGTTGGTTGGTTGGTTGGTTGGTTGGTTGGTTGGTTGGTTGCTTGGTTGCTTGGTTGCTTGGTTGGTTGCTTGGTTGGTTGGTTGGTGGTTGGTTGGTTGGTGGGTGGGTGGGTGGGTGGGTAGGTGAGTTGGTTGGTTGGTTGGTTGGTTGGTTGGTTGGTTGGTTGGTTGGTTGGATGGTTGGTTGGATGGTTGGTTGGTTGGTTGGTTGGTTGGTTGGTTGGTTGGTTGGTTGGTTGGTTGGTTGGTTGGTTGGTTGGTTGGTTGGTGGGTGGGTGGGTGGGTGGGTGGGTAGGTGAGTTGGTTGGTTGGTTGGTTGTATGGTTGGTTGTTCGGTTGATGGGTGGGTTGCCAGTTGACTTGCCTGATTGATGATCCATTCATCTTCCTGTCCCTCCAATAATAACCTTCTAATTAGCAAATATTGATTGATCGACCGAACAAGGAGACACATCAAAATGAAACATCATAGTATATTATCAAATAATTTCAAATACAACATTCATAGTGTGTTTACTGCTGTATAATCCATTCATGTTTGCCATCAAATATAACTAGCAAACAAGGCGCTTGGGTTTTTTTTTCCTTTGTCTTTTCGATCCTTTCATTAGTTAAACCCGCTCCTCTGTCAAATCGCTTGTAATCCTGTGTTATCTGCAGCGGGTACCCGCCAACAATTTTTGTGGTGTCTTTTGGAGTCTAAAAAGGATAAAATCTGATAAAAACAAGAAATAAAACTTAGTAATATGATTTAAAGTCTCGGTTTTTTTTTTTTGTATTTTAAGTATCTAAAGTTTGCCAAGCCAATATTAGACTACATAGATGGAATGGAAGTTGTTATTTCAAAAAAAGGAAAAGTCAATCAATTATGAATAAGTTATGAAATAATAACCCAGTGACGCATAAACAAAATCATTTGTAATAGTTTTTTCCGAAAATATCTGCTACGGAACCCATCGTTCCTTCGGCCAAAAAAACGGCAATAATGGACCACAAAACCATTCTCTGGCCATTTTTAATCTTATTCTTGTTCCATATATGGATTCCTTCATTTGTTTCAGGAGATCATGGCTTAAAAAGGTCAAAACCAAAACGAGTAAGTCGAGCTGTTAGTGACATCTTTAGAAAGGTAAGAAGGTCAAACAACGCCATTTTAGATAAGAAGAAGTCGAAATATTCCTAGATATTTAGACACTTTTGGCGCAAGGTACTTATGAATTTCGTGATTGAAGTTTATAAATCAAGTTTGATCTTCAGCCATGTTATTAGGATTTTTTGTGATTTTATTTTACGACTTAACTAGATACTGTACTAAACTATAAACATCAACAAACCATGGGGATCTTTCACCATTGCTTGACAACGTTTTCTTCAAAAATACACATCCTTAAAGACTTTTGTCAGATATTTGTCATTTGTCCTCACTTAGGTCTTGGTTTTTGATTTTGATTTGGTAAAAGACGGAAGTCCCTGGACAAGAGTTGTCTCTCATGTTTACTTCTGATGTCGGTTTAGATATTCTAAATGTTATTTATATAACCCAGACATTATTTAAAAACGTTCATATATAGATTTGTTGTATATATAATATTTGGTTATTTTACCTGTTTCACGTACTCAAGAAATATTATTGCGTACTTGACTTGCGTGAGAAAGAAAATTCAGTTGAAAAAAATTGATCAGTTTAATAGAGTATGAAATCAGATATATAAAGGAAGGAAAATATGCAATCTGCTTCGCTTATTTCATATCATTCCTTTATTAGAACCGCATGTTTAAGACCAAATTTAGACGTCGAAATTTTGCCGCGTTGAATATTATTACCTTTGAGGACAGCAGTTAAGAAAACGCCGAGAACTACTCAGTTATTCTTGCTTAGCGCCAGAATCTAGGAGACGATACACACTCGAACTCAAAGGCACTGATATTCGACTCGGTAAAAGTTCAACGTCTGAATTGGGCCTAAGTAGTTTTGTTCATAGCAATTTCTATCATGTATACCCACACTACTACAAAAGAAGTTTATTCCCATTTTTCATATGATTTTCTGCTGCTAATTTCTAGGCTTTTACACCTTCCAATCCATTTGAATCAGACATGGCACCGGTGGTGGGTGGAGCCGAGAAGCCTCGTGCGAGAGCTCTGTTACCAGGCTACTACTCACAAGAATGCAATGCACATAAACCCTGTGATAAAGGTACAAGTTAGCAATATTGTGATATATTACATCTGAAGAAATAAACTATTAAAAAAGTAGTTATAAGCCTTAACTTGTTCCCGGTTTAGACAACGAACCGGTCACTTAGGCACTGTTTCCAGGAAGGCAGGGTGCAGTGGCACTGTCTTCAGGGGAATGAAAAGAAAAGATTTGTCCCTCAGAAGGGTCGCCCTATCTTTATATAAACGGATCATTAGAGATTGTCTTGATACATAAAACGAGTTACATTTTTTAAAAGAATTGTAAATATTGTTAATAGACAATTACTGTACATCAAAGATCACACATACTCCAGGGAACCGCTGAGTTTGCTGCCTTAAATATCGGGTGCTTATAGTTTGCCAATATCTCTTTTAAGCCTCATTCAGTCACTGGTAATGCAAGCCTCATATCAGCATCAGTATCTATCAGCAACTCTCAAGAATCTTCTATTACCTCATAAGCTGTAGTTAGTAAAATAGCTCCCGGGTGTTTCCAGTAGTTTTTGTACAATTTTTTTTTCAGGGATGTTATTTCATTTTATTTTCAAATTCATGTATACTGGGCAAGTCCTATTAGAGGTCAAATCAATGACACACCTAACACCATTCAATACAAATTCACTGAATAGACTTGCCCTTTTAATACTCTCTCCAGGTAAATACTGTCACATGTTTCTCTGCGTGCACTGTTTAAAGGAAAACGTAGCTTGCACCCAGAACGGTCAGTGCTGCTCAGGTCAGTGTACGTATGGAAGATGTAAGAAAGATGCTCAGGAGGGTTCGCCTGGAACATTCTGCGATCGTCATGATGACTGTAAAGATCCTGCTGGTACATGTTGTGTAAGGTGAGTCTGTTTGGTATATGATTTGAAATGCATCATTGAATTTTATAGCATCATGAGATTTGAAATTGAAATAAGCATTAGCATTATCGTTACCACTAGCACTGTCAATATTATCCTCATTAGAATTGGTATTAGCATTAGCATCAGAAATAGCAAGCAAGAGCACTAGCACTAGCAATTGGAATAGCAATAACAATAGCAATGGCAATAGCAATAGCAATAGCAATAGCAATAGCAATAGCAATAGCAATAGCAATAGCAATAGCAATAGCAATAGCAATAGCAATAGCAATAGCAATAGCAATAGCAATAGCAATAGCAATAGCAATAGCAATAGCAATAGCAATAGCAATAGCAATAGCAATAGCAATAGCAATAGCAATAGCAATAGCAATAGCAATAGCAATAGCAATAGCAATAGCAATAGCAATAGCAATAGCAATAGCAATAGCAATAGCAATAGCAATAGCAATAGCAATAGCAATAGCAATAGCAATAGCAATAGCAATAGCAATAGCAATAGCAATAGCAATAGCAATAGCAATAGCAATAGCAATAGCAATAGCAATAGCAATAGCAATAGCAATAGCAATAACATGCATTATCATTAGCATTAGCATTAGCATTAGCATTAGCATTAGCATTAGCATTAGCATTAGCATTAGCATTAGCATTAGCATTAGCATTAGCATTAGCATTAGCATTAGCATTAGCATTAGCATTAGCATTAGCATTAGCATTAGCATTAGCATTAGCATTAGCATTAGCATTAGCATTAGCATTAGCATTAGCATTAGCATTAGCATTAGCATTAGCATTAGCATTAGCATTAGCATTAGCATTAGCATTAGCATTAGCATTAGCATTAGCATTAGCATTAGCATTAGCATTAGTATGAGTATGAGTATTAGTATTAGTATTAGTATTAGTATTAGTATTACTATAATTTTATCTGTTACCCATAGAAATGCCATTTTAATTATCGCTAATAAATTCATATAATTTCATCTGATAATCCCAGAGAACCAGCTATCAATCCACATATATCAGTATGTAAACCACCGTTAGAAGAGAACATGGTATGCGGACCCATAAACTTCTTCAAGAATGTATATGTCGGTGCACAAGTGCAAAAATCTTGTGGTCCATGCAAAGAAGGCTTAATGTGTAAACAAGTCGGGTAAGATAGACGCATAAATTGCTTACAGCAGTTTTCGTATGGCTATGAAACGAAAAACTTACGGCACGAACCACGCCGTGACCGTGTCAGTGCCGTGTCGTATATGAAAAAAATTGACATTCGGTGCCGTGTCCGCGCTGTGCCGTGTGCCGTAACCGTGCCGTGACTTTTCACACTCATACGAAACCTGCTCTTTTGCATGGAGATTTCAATACAAGAGTCCAATGTCCGTTAACTTACAATTCAGTGATCTGTGTCCTCCCTATTCAAACTCAATTTTTTTCTTATTGTATTCTTAATTTTTATATCGTATCATTTTTTTCCGTAGCATTTTTGGAGTTCACGAGATATGTGTCAAAGAGGACGACAAGAAATAAACAACAACAACAACAACACGACTCCATGACATCCTAACATCTCTCTTCATGAACACAATCAAATATGTACATTTAAAATCTACCGTTAAGAATCATTTTTGTTAATGACTTCAGTGATTCATCTTTCACTGATGTCTTCGTCGCCATCTTTGATGAACATCTTCTCTTCCAGTGCCGCATGGACCACAGGGATCCCAAACTTAAATGTTTTGACTGTGTAGAATATTCTTTGAAATGTTGGAAAGACAAATTATATACTTTGTAAAAGTTAGATGTATGCTATTTAAAGGACCGTATTTTGATTTTTACCCTGGCTTCCTATGTACAAACTCTGTAATATGACATAGATACCAGCTAGAAGTGCAGGGAGTTCGTTCGTACCGACATTAACTAATATTATCGCTATTAATGACCAGTAACCCAGGAAGACCTTAAGACACCTTCATACTTTTGTACAATAAAAAAGTGATGATTATTTCATCGATTGATTTAAATCTCGAATGGGTTTCCTTGGATAACGTTCAAATCATCTTCATTTTCTCTTAGCTTAGATCAGGTACTCGCAGACATGTTGTGGCATCAAATCAGCATAATTATAAAATCCTGCAGGCTGATGTGAAATAGCAACGTAGAAATGACGTCACTGCAAACTGGGGTGTCAAGAAGCCCGCTAAAATCGACCTAGAAAAGACTGATCAGGGAGCTCGGCCGAAGCCTAATGGAGTGGTTAGTCGGACCCTAAACTGTAGATGATTAACCTCTTGCTATGACCAGCTAATTTTACCAAGTTCCTGAATTCACCAACCCTCAACGATATTATTACTCCATGTGGGATGAATTTTAAGCAATATTTTATAGTTCCGTTTAATACGCGCAAAAGTAACCTTGCATTAAGGCGTCATTTTACTACCACAAGTATTATATATAGTAGCATATGACTTTGCTTTTTTACTTCGATGTTTGACGTCATACAATGCATGAACCACTCAGAGGAACAAATACTAACTTCTCACAGAGTTCGGGGAGCGAACGCGCGCGTGTTGGCACGAAACAATATCCAACTCAGGCGTAGCTCAGTTGGTTAGTGCGCGGCCTTCGGAGCTAGAGGTCCAAGGCTCGATCCTCAGGATCTCCACGTCCGTTTCGACTTTTCTCTGTTCTGTGTGGCTTCAGCTTTAAATACCCGTAATAAGGAGCACTGATAGTTTGAGGGGGTAAAGGGCGCACCTTTGAACGCTTTAAACATGAGCCCCTGGCTCGGGAGAATTGGGCAACCACTCCCCGCGTTTCGAAGTAAAATATTGGCTTTACTTTTTTTTGCTTTTTACTCTCTGAGAAGTTAATGCTAGTTCTACGGAGTGGTTCTTTGTGCATTGTATGACGTCTTATTCAAACTTTTCAAGTAAATAAAATTCAACTTCATATTCCACTATAATACTTGTGGTAGTAAAATAACTGATGGAAGGTTACTTGTGCGCATGTCAGTCTGAAGTGAACGTGTTCAAAATGTATCCCACATGGAGTAATAATTACTAGTTATCAAAATAAAGCAAAAGTCGCTAGTCACGGCAATGGTTTAATCATACTCAATTTCAGTTTCATCTAATGTAATCCGAATGAGAAAGAAGCTATATTTTGTTACTCAAAAACTTCGAAGAACGTCAACAAAACCCGCAATTTGAATGATAACTTTTTGTATACATTTATATAATAATATTGGGAAGACAGCAAGAAATTTGATTCGCGCGTAAAGTGATCTCGAAGGTGTCGCGATATTTAATTCAAACCAGGAAAGCAAAGCACAGCTCAAGTTCCTGAAGTAAGATTTCTTAGATTGCTTATTAAAGTGAAAAGCAGCTGAATGCATGTGAGGAAAAAAGGGATCAAGTACTCACTCTTCTAGAAAGTCTATCAATGAATTCAATGGACATGTTTGAAAACAAGAATATAGGAAAATTAAAAAAAAAACAAAAACAAAAACAAAAAAGAAAGAAAAAAAAGAAAAAGAAAGAAAGAAAAAGGAAAAAAATGAAGGAAAAACGGGTGAAAATCTTATTTAGAGACGGTGGGACTGGAACTCAAGTGTCCACCGACACAAACTCAAAGACTTGAATATCCCCGAAGCACGCGCAGAGATGAGGCGTCGTATGGACTTCGGACCCGACGGCATATTAAGGCCGATCATCCCTTGCATGCACGGAATCAGTTGAAAATTTGTTGAAAATTCTAGTCTATCTGAAGCAATGTTTTCACGGTTATTAATGTACTAATTTATCAAAACCGTTGTCTAGTGGGGGAAAATGTATGAAAATCATGATCAGTACATTTTATTGTAATATTCTTCCTTTTCTAACTCAGGGAATAGAGCTCGTACAGTTTATTTTATTTTTCAGTTTATTTTATTTCATTTATACCAGTTTAGCTTAGAAATACAAAAAGTAATTAGTAAGAAAGAAATGAAGGAAGGTTACGGCCATGACAGCCAGATAAAACATAAATGTTGATGGTTATCCTAGCGGAAAGGGTTGAGCTTAAAACAACATCTTGTTATTCATCTCAGTTATCTTGCGATAGACCTATGGCAACTACAGCTAAGTGCTAATCGAACGTCTTGGCAAGTATAATAAATATTCGTGTGGAAGACGTCTTGTGGTTTCGGTGAAATCAAAATAAATATTCAAAGGCAGAACTTGTAGCTGCTGTTCTATTGTTGGCAATTATAAGTGAACTTCCAAATGACTTATAAAGTAGGCAGCCACTTAAAGTACAATTTCTCTTAAAAGGATGAGGATGTAATATATCGATGAAATGGAAAAGCTATAATCAATTAATCAAATGGAACGAATAGGAACTTGAACGAGAGGGCGGATAATAAAGTGCCATGCAGCGTTAGGAAACTACTTTGACTTCAACACTCTTAACTCATAATAAACATAAATAATGCATGCCGTCAAGAAAAAAAAAAGAAACATTCACTTCTGATTTTTCCGTCCCTTTGTTTTAATTGTTTGTATATTTATTTATTTATTCTTTGACTTGCCGTCTTTTATTCTTTCTTTCATTCAGTCCTACCCTTAACATGAAAATCATAACCTCATGACTAACTATGATATCTCCCTTCAAAAAGGCATATTTCAAAATGTAATAAAATAAATGCATTGCCTTGCCGTCTTTTATTCTTTCTTTCATTCAATACTACCCTTAAATTGAAAATCATAACCTCATGACTAACTATCAAATCTCCCTTCAAAAAGGCATATTTCAAAATACAATAAAATAAAATAAAATAGACTGCATTCTGAAACAATAGCAGCGATTTCAAACTTTCCCATACTTAACATTCATCGCCCATGGAAAGGAAGCAGCGGCCTGTATACCACCAAGCCCACTATAAACAATTTATTTCTCATGCCGTTAACGCGCAGGGACTCCCGAACAAACATATAGCAACATATTCATACTGTACACGATTCAACATCCTTCGTATGTTGTTGATGTTTTTCCTTTCTGAAAAAAGCCTATATTTGCAACAGTCAGACAAACACTAATCATAATTTAAAAGTGTGAAATTTCGACAACTTCCCCCACTGAAATTGTCCTTCCAACTTCCTGTTTGTATTAACCCATCCCCCACCCCTCCCCCAGGATATTCAATCCCCACATGAATGTCTCGTTGAACACTGACATGCGGTGTCAGTTGGACACGAGAAAATATCAAAACACGTCATACTTCTTCCTTACAAAACGAGTTTGTTTTTCTACGAAAATGCTTCAAAAACCCCAATTCCCGTTTGTAAGACGGTTTGTTATTCTATGATTGAGATCATTGCCTGATTGACAATTGCTACTAAGGGGCAAAGGGAAGAAAATGTTAAAAGCAATAGCGTGCGCGGTAGTCCAGAGCTGAATCAATTTTTATTGATGTGCGCGCTGCGAAGACGAGCTGAGTAGAGATAAGAGCGCGCGCGTGCTGTTTTCCATTTACTTCTGAGACATATTAAGTTAGTTAGTGAGAAACCAGAGGTGAGAACTGGTGAGTAAGTGCGCGGTAAAAAGACGACCCAGAGCGGGTTTTTTTCTTTTTTCTTTTGTTATTGAATAAAAAAATATAAATTATTCATGTTCTCCCGTTCAAGTTCATAAGATTGGTTAGCCTGTAGTCTCTTTTTTGAATAGATTTTTTTTTTTCCCTGGTTTTCCGGAGTTTCTCTGACCAGAGTACTCTGCCTTGAACAGCCTTTATCGTTCACATAATCACATTAGAATGTGTAGACCTTTTTGCTACCTGATTTTTACTCTCCACGATTGACCTTGACGCGATAAAAAACTTATCAACAATAAAAGCAACAACTGTCGAGTTATTCGATGGTAAAGATTGAGAGCCCTTGACACGAAATTTGTCTTAATCAATGAACTCAAAGCCGAAAAGATCTAATAAAAGAGTTTAACAAGAAAGAATAACCTATATCTATGTGCAAAAGCATTTAAAAGATCGATGGATAGAATGTAATCAATCATATCTTAAGCAGAGTGCAGGACAATTAAATAAATGTACTTATCATAAAGCGTAAGATTGGCTTTTTTTCTGATTGCACGCACGATAACGTGTTGCGAAATTCATTAAGCGTTTCAAGTAACAACATTTGAGTTATCTTGCTGGAAAGACAAGATGTTCGGAAACTAATTTCAGCTTTAGTCATACATAAAACCGAGGAATCTTTGGGTCCAGGTTGTCTTTAATGATTGCCGAGTAGCCTCGCCTTCGTTTATTAGTTTGAAAACTGGATGAGCCTGCAATCAATCATCCAATACAGGGTTCAGCAGGTTTGTCATGCCGAACAGACCAAGTAAAATGAATTTCACCAATGATATATTGGCTGGGAGATGTGTTTTGTAACACAAAAGCATTGATCATATCTGATAATTGAAAGATAGCAAAGTAGAACTTCAAAGTGAAGAGGACTTCAAACCTAATTAACCGCTTTTCATTTTCTCATAATATCAATATACAAATTTATTGTTTTATCAGAACCAGTTCACGTTTTCTTTTCTTTTCTTTCCTTTTCTTTCCTTTCCTTTCCTTTCCTTTCCTTTCCTTTCCTTTCCTTTCCTTTCCTTTCCTTTCCTTTCCTTTCCTTTCCTTTCCTTTCCTTTCCTTTCCTTTCCTTTCCTTTCCTTTCCTTACTTTGGTCAGTTATGGCGTTGGAAAGCATCATTTGTACTGTTTATCTTTTTTGTATTTTTTTCCGTATTATTTGTATATATTTCTTTCCCCCACTCATTTTTTCATACCGGTTTGATTTGGTATATTTTTCTTTCTTTCTTTCTTGTTTTGGTGCCAACAAGCTTGGCCGGGAATTATTAACCTTCGGTAAGCCAATACAAAATCGGTATTACAATAAAGTTCTAGCCATTTGATGATGTCTTAAACGGTTAAATTAAAGCGTAAAATCCTTCTGAATTCTTAAAGATACCACATAATGTCGTGATTGATCTTATCAAACTACTAAGTACAAGTGTTGGTGCCCTGATCAACAACATTCTGGCTGATATAGATAATCGTAGTTCCAAAAATATTTTTGCCATTCTTCGAACAGACGAACAAGCAAAGCTAATGAGTGAGCGGATTGAGGAAGCAATCACCAAATATGTTGATATACAAAAAAATAATTATATTTTTATAATATTAATTCATCATATTGATATTTGATATTTTGTTTATTTCGATACCTGGAAACTACGATTTATTACTTCTTAAATAGCTTACACTAATACTAGGAGATCAGAGAACTAAACTTCGGAAAAATACATTACATAAACAGCGAATGACAAAGTATATAAAAAGTGAAAATGTCAATCAAATGACGAATGAAATGTAAAAAGCAAATGTAATTATTATAGAATTGTCTGTTCTTAAACTTATCCAAACTGAAGTAATTCCTAAAATGAGAAAGAAAACAGTATAATCCTAGCTTGGTACGGAGTCTTTAGTTTCTAAAATTCGCTTTTTCGTATCTTCACCCCATTCCTCGCTTCTCCCATTTCATACTTTCAAATGCAAATACTTCTTTTCTGCGCATCAACCACACATTAACGCTTTGAAGTATTTGCTTTTTGTAGGGGAATTGTTTTCGGATGTATTTATATTCTATTCTAAGAGAGCGGTAAGATTGTTAGAATCAAATTCGAATCCTTAATGAATTTACACCCTTGAGGGGCCGGCAAAACTATTTGAACTTGTCGCAGACATATCTTTAAAATGAGGTTAACTTATTATTTAGAAAGAATGACCGCACTATAGAAACACTTGATTGTCGAGTGCTATAGAATAAATCCTATGGCTGCCGCAACTGATATCGACTTCTATGAG
The DNA here is from genome assembly GCA_023349425.1 of Anthopleura sola. Classification (NCBI taxonomy): domain Eukaryota; kingdom Metazoa; phylum Cnidaria; class Anthozoa; order Actiniaria; family Actiniidae; genus Anthopleura; species Anthopleura sola. The sequence goes on along the minus strand of JALHLI010000017.1, from coordinate 1,204,329 downwards.
ATCTTATCTAAAAGACTTGAGACGCAGCCCTTTCTTCTAAAGAGACTTTAACTTGAAATATGAATATGAATAGCTCTTTTAAGAAAAAAGTGAATATATTTGATGGTTTGAGTTGCTTACTTACCTACCTGCCTACGTCTTTGCATCTTTTGTAATCATAATCAAATCGAAAGAGAAGAACATATGCTATTAAAATGTTCTCTGTATTCAAATTTACGATCAAATCCATGCAACAAGTTGACTGACCTAATAGATATAAATAATTTAGATATTTCAACTTTACTAAGTTCTAAAAATCAAGCTGTTTATTATGTGTCTAAATTCATTTTGAAAGCTTTTGAACTTGGAAATAGCAAAACGCAAAATGATGTTAAAAAATGAAATAAATTTATCAGAATTTATTTATGATAAATATGATTAGCTTGAAGTTCAAAAGCAAAATCATATTGATATATTCTTAGTCAACTATTGTAATTCAATCAATTTGTAATTATCTATACGTGTTTATGTTATATCACAATACTTTAGCAATACCTGTAAATTCATAGGTCATGCCAATAAAGTTATCTATACGTCTGCTTACCTACCCACCTACCCAAATGGACGCAGTGGAAAAAATCTGCTGCTTAGTTTGTTTGAACAAAATATGTATTACTTACTAGGTGGGTAGGTGGGTAGGTGGGTAGGTGGGTAGGTGGGTAGGTGGGTAGGTGGGTAGGTGGGTAGGTGGGTAGGTGGGTAGGTGGGTAGGTGGGTAGGTGGGTAGGTGGGTAGGTGGGTAGGTGGGTAGGTGGGTAGGTGGGTAGGTGGATTGGCGTGATGCAATGTAAGCAATGTAAGTGTGTTGATAGCTAATAGTATTACTAGTAATGATATTAATTATTCTCTCAGTCAATCATCAAGCTATATATTATTCAATATCCACCGTGGACGCTATATAGTTGTCTGTTATACCAAACCTTTGATCCCTCCTTATGAGGTCGCAAGGTTTTTGGTGCCATTTCTTGACACTCCTTCATTTACAGCGACAGCAAGCTACATAACACTGACAGCTCTTGAATATTTGTTTTGATTGTCTGCTTTTTCGGACTATTAGTACTGATTAATTTGAGTAGCATTGCAAATAAAAGATTAGACGCGGTCAGAAGACATGCTGGTATTTGCGATATCTCATCGATGGCAAGCCAAAATATACCAATAACTAACTAACATATCCAAGACAATCATCTTCACGATTGATAGATATTCCTGTTGATTTGTTTTTCAATCTTTTTTCTTTGCTAGAAATATTCTTTGTCTTTTCATGCTTAAAACAAATCTTTTCTTAAATCTTTTTTCTTTGCTAGAAATATTCTTTGTATTTTCATGCTTAAAGAAATATTGTCTTAAATCTTTTTTCTTTGCTAGAAATATTCTTTGTCTTTTCATACTTAAGCTTCTACATCCAGTATTACCAGATAACCCCATGCAAGGCAATGGTAGCCAATGGTAATATTAAATCACATTTAAGAAATTCTAGATCTGGTTTCTTGTGTAATTTCAATTTTAAACCATGACCTCCTGCTGAGCATAAGACAATTATTAAAGCAAATTTCATCATCTTTTTCTTTTTTTTCCTCTTCTTCAATGTTTATTCCTTCTGATTGTATTCATCTTTGTGGGTCTTTCCGGTCCAATGTCAGGAAAAGTTACTGTCAAAATTTATCAAGAAAAATTAATACTTTTATCGACTATTAAAAAAATCACTAAAACATGAAACAAAAATATGTTCAAAGTAAATTTATGCTTAATTCCTTGGAATGTGACAGCGAAGACTCCTTTAGAAACGTGATTATTGAAAAAGGCAATTTAACCCTGTTTATTGGCAAGCCAAAAACCTGCGCTAGACTTAAGAAAAGCTTATCTAATAATGATCAAAGGCTTCGGTTCGGAATAAACATGAATATTTGAAGCTATTCAAAGTTTCCGTACTAGCGTGCTAGCAGTACAGTGTTTTTTTAGAAGCTTGCTGTGTAAATGGCGCATGAAAATGTCACTTTTAGTTTTTCGTAAATATATTTTTTTCACCAGAAAAAACAATAATAGCGATAAGTGAGCAAGAACCCACCGTTGTTTTGACTAGGTTTTTCATGACCAGTGGTCTTTTAGTGATTAACTTCATCCCTACCAACCTTGCTATCATTGCAAATGAATCGTTAAAGTTGGCGGCTCATTTCTAATGTTGATGAAACAAGAAAGCAGCCTATCGTAAGCATCTTTGAGCAAGAAAGCCACCATATTTATTTTATAAGAAATAATAAACAAGGTAATTAGTATGCTGAAGGATGGATTTTTATTCTCTAAATATACAAAAGGGTTCAAAGTTATCTTGGCACGAGAGCCGTGTTACCAGGTGGTTCTCACTCTCTTTTTTTCCTCGAAAACCCATGCAGCTTATTGCAAAGCTTGTTTGCTGTAAAACCGCACTAATTTACATACCATATGACATATGGTAAACACATTTATTTAATCACGTGTTAGTAATGTCTTTTTATTTGCACGTTTCTGTTGTTTATCGATGTGATCAAACATTTTAGGCACCGGGTTTTTTGTGTATACACATATACAACAGGTGTCTGGTGCCTCCACGTACCGACTGATCACAAGCACGCTTCGATGCTTAGCCAAGCGGCCCTATAGCTCCAAATCTCTCCTCAATACGAAAACACCCGTTTCCCAAAATTCAGAGAAAATAGTTGAAGTATACGTGCTGTACGAAAATCTAAAGCAAATATTTGCCGTCCTTCTCCTCGAATTCCGCGATATATAGGATCGAGTTTTAAGACTTGTGCGAGGGCTTCTCGAATTACGACATCAATCTTTTTCGTGCTTAGTTTTTCGTACAGGTGGAAACACTTTAAAAGAGAGAAAATGAGAATGGAAAGGTTTCTGGTATCAGGTCTTGCAAGACAGATGAATAATACACAAATGAAATAATAGTTATCAATGAATTATTAATGGTGTCAATTCCATCCCCTCTAGCCTCAGCGTGTGACTGTGCCGCCGTCTTTGGACGTTTTATCAACACGAAATGATGGAGAGAAGCTACTGTCTTGGTAACAACACCTAAGCTACGTAGCGAGAAAAATCTGCATAAAATACAAAAGTATATCATTTCTCCAAGGTTATTTTTCAGCTTTGCCCGAGGGAGTTTCAGAATCCAACAAAGTGGGGGGAGGGGAGGGCCCGGGGGTTTGAACATCAAATGAGCAACTTTCCTGGATCCTCGTTTTCAGATATATTAAAGCAAGAAATGTCATCAGTTTAAACAGTTTATTCTACTTCTTTTTCTAAAGCGATTGAATTAATAAATATGACAATAAATGTGTCCCTGAGCTATACTTAAGGTTGTCTCGGCTGACGCGTGTCTAATGCGGGCTATTTAAAGCACACACACGTCCAGACATACAACACACGTTCTACTTTAAGCACATTATTGAATTCTAGGGTCACAAAAGAAATATACGTATTAAACTAAATAAGTTATGAAAATAGCTTTTCCTATTATTAGAATTGCTATTTGCTATTTGCTATTTGCACTTTTAAGCTAGGACAATTGTTTTGAGTTTGTTTGGAACTTAATTATACCACCGAGAAGACTGCCAAAAGATTTGACTTTATAATTTTTTTCCCTTCTTTATATTTTCTCTTTATTTTCCCCCTCAAAGTTTAAATTTCTATCTCATTAATTATCATCGAAATTTTCTAAAATGTCATACAGCATATGGATATTTTCTACTCATATATATAGATAGATATATATATCTTACTATACTATTTTTAATGCGAATTAGGAATTACTAAACATTTTAGTTGCACAATTGATATGAATATGTATTCCCCTAGAATATTCTCGAGAAGTGAATTCAGGTTTTCTTTATATCGTTAATTTGCCTTTAGACTCTCGCTCTAAGGAACAACTTCCGTTGTAAGTAGTTGTCCACAAGTTCAAACTATACAATAGATCTAAGTATATGTTTTGTTTGACGAATCGTTGTGGCAATATAAAGCCAATGTTGATTTTAACTACTGTTTTTTAGCATTAAGTATATTTTTTTTGTTTATCCGCAACCATCCATCCATTCATTAGTTCATTTGTTCGTTTGTCCATTCACTCATTCTTTCTATCATTCCTTACTCTTTTCTCTTTATTTCTATTTTCTTTTCTACCTTTTTCCCTTTATTCAACTGCTACTTGTTGTCAGTAAACTGTCTGCGTAGCTTTTTTCTTTTCCTTTTCGATTCGAATACAATCGATTCAAGATTTCGAATATCGTCCCAGCTGACTTCGGTAGAACTAACTTTCATTCATCATCATCGTCACCTCTTATCGCACAAGTTATGCTTGACTTTGCCCCCTAGCTTTGACAGCGTATTGCCGGCCAAGATTTAGGCTGTCATTTCTAGCGTATCAAGTTGTTGAGCTCAACATCGTTGCCGCTTGGTGATATAGTGATGATCTCGATCCATACGTTGTTTTCTGTCGTGCCTGTGGTGCTGAAAGGTTACTGTTTTGGTTGGAGTCAACACTTCGTGGATGTAAGGCACTTAATGGAGTTCTAAAATAGTCTCCCGATGAGTTCCCAATTGATCTTATGCCGCTCATGAATTGCCTGTAGAACTTACGAAATGCCGAATTAAAGTCCTCGCACAGTCCTGCGTAAAGGAATGGGTTTATTGCCGAATTGCTGTATGTGAGGAACATTATGAGATAATGATATACGTAAGGGATTGGCTCATAGTTGTCTAGCTGGCTAAGGAAACATTTAATGATAAATGGCAACCAGCATATCAAATACACGGACACAATTTTCGAGAGGCTGATCGCTCCTTTTAGAAGATAATTACGCCTCTTGCGATCACTTTTTTCCAAGATGATTTCGTTCTTGGCAATTTTCTTGGCTTGTATGCGAGTTATTCTGAAAATGAGCCCATAAAACACAAACACGACAAAAGACGGCAGGAACCAGTTGAAACCAATGGTAAAAAAGATGAAGCCCTTATCGAAGGTGAAATTACAGAATTGGGTATCGACAGAACTAGGCTGGGAACGCCATCCCATCACGGGAAGCATTGCTGTGATTCCAGAATAAGTCCAGATAATGGCTACTATATAAAGTATCTGGTTCTTGAGGATTCTCTTCGAGAGGAATGGATGGCAAATCGTCATATAACGGTATCCACTGACCGCCATCAGGTTAAGGCAGGAACAAGAGATTATAAAGTAGTACACAGTACACATCATCTCACATATTAGCAACGAATGAACAAAGACTTTCTTCAAGTGCCATTCCAGTTGTAGAGGAAGACAAGCGACGAGAAATGTCAAATCCGAAAACGCTAAACTTATCAAGAAAAAGTTGATCTTGGTCCTCAGCTTGCGAACTTTGAAGAAAGCAAATAAGATAGCCAAGTTGCCTGCTATTCCAATGATCTCGACGAAAAGATAAAGCGTGGTGAACATGTGGACAAGCACGGGACTCATTTCGCCATCAGTGCTATTGTCAAATCCTTCTTCATTAATGGGCTCTACCGTGGGAGTGAAGTTAAAACCTCGAGATAACCCCGTCATGACTCGATGCTTCACGAACGACCTCACTGCTGATGAATCGCCAAATGGCTTTAAAGCTGATCACCCCGACTTATAAAGCCAACGCACGCATGCGTTAAATTTGATCACGTGACATACAAACATCCGTCTCTTGAAGTGGCTGTATTTCTAACCCGTGATTTCTAATTTTGCTGTTGTTGTTGTGGACCGTTCGCTTCGTTTTATCTCTAAGGCAATGTCAGTATGTTTTCTTTCCTGAATTCTTTTTTTAAAAAAAACGTGAACTTGTTCAGGTGTTTAGGTTTTGGCTGTTTTGTTTTTGGAGTCACGAACTACACGAACGGAAATTCACAGTTCACCGCGGAAACGTAGAGAGTATAAATCCTTTTATTCATCTGATTTTAAATTCTGGTTCTTACGAAGAGTTTTGGCTACAAATAAAGCGACTCCTCGATAGTTAAAGCGCTTCATATACGGAACCTGCTGATTTAGCCACATTCGGTTCCTGTTGGGCAAATCCCCACGACCGCTGGATGAGACATTATTTTCTCCTAAATCTCTCTCTCTTTGAAGTCTTAGTACTTGAGCAAAACATACATATATAAGTTTCTGTAGGAAGCGCAATATCTTAAAATTCTGAGTACGTGTGGAGGATTATAATTTTCTGGATTCCAATTTTTGATATGGGTTCTCCAATGAGGGAAAAAATCCCCTTTCAAGATTACGTGCCTGAGCCTAAGAGTTCTATTAAAAAAGTCGTTAATGGTCAAAAACCTGTTTTTTACCTCCAAAAGCTGGAGGTAAGATTTAGAATTTGATTCCGCTTCCTGCAATTAAAACTGCTGTCTGAATCGTGAAAAAGTCTATCGAACCCTGTTACATCTCTCACGGACGGAAAACTCCGATAAATAGGCTTAAAAGATTCCTTTCCAAGGGATAAAGCCTCTCAAAAATTACGATGTTATTAATGAGATATAAATGAAAAAAATACCTGATAAGAAAGGAATCCCACCCTCGCCTCGCCATTTCGTTTTTTTCTCGTCTTTCTTACGAGCGGTTCATCACACTATAGTTCAGCTCGAACATTCTCTAATCTATCAAGGCAATTATATTTTTATGAACTATCTTAATTATTTTCATATTCAAAACCTTGTGGTGTTTATTTGAATTGTTGATGAAACAAAAGTAGATAGCCCAACCGGCGAACGAAATTCAATAAAAATGGAATTCAATATGTCGTTCATTATATCCTCAATCGCTTTTTCTCTTGACATGCTAGTCCTAGAGGTTTAGTTGGAAAGCTAATATCAGGATACTAACACGTACATGTTGGACTGGAACTGATAATCTGTATTCATTGATATGACATGAATATTCACAACAGCGCTGAAGCGGCATGAATTTATATCTCTCATGAATAAGATTTTACTGAACAACAAGTTCGAATTGTTTGTCGATCGCTGAGATGCACATATAGGTAAGATCAGTTTTTTTAACCGAGTTTGGCTGATTTCAGACAACATATTTCCCCCCGACACGATATCTATTTGTTATACATGTTTTCATTTATTTTTTTCAATATAGGCGCCAGACCTTCCGCTAAATACCACCTTAAATCATGAATTTAAAAAAAAATAGGGGAAAAAACGGGCCCAAATTATAGCAATTTTTGATTCATTTGTAACACACATTTTATTTGCTTGAATTGAGTTCCCCTCATCGCGAAGTGTCTGGAGATATACGTTTCTTACTGGCCATCAAAGTAGCAAAATATTCCTGATTGTTTCGGTGACTTTGATGCTTATCAATCATTTGGCAATAATTTTTCAAGCTCATTTTTCCTGCCTCACACAACCTACTTCCATTAGAATGCACTTTACTGTCTACCTAAGTTATAGGCGTTTCAAAAACATCGACATTAGAACAACATGGAAGCATCGTCAAACAAAACGTAAGTAGTCCATAGGAAATGTTTTTCCTCTCGGTGCTGTTAAAGATCTATATCACGCTGATCCCAAAATGAAGGCGCCTTTGTCCTCTTCATTAAACATCCCGAAAAATATATCCATTTGTCCGGGATTTTTACGATGTTTTAAAAGATTCTATGCCACTCAAAGCAAAATATTATTTCCGAGGACAATTTCTCATGTTCTATTTTAATTTATTGTCTTGTTATGACATGCATATTTTTCCTTTTTTTTCTTTTTTCTTATTTTTCTTTTTTGTTTTCCTTTAATAGATGTGGTTCCTTTTGAAAAGTCATACAAGTGAGTATTGCACTATAAACGACTTCCAAAAACAGCTTGACAAGATAAATTTTAAGCACCGTACTCTTTTGAAATATATTCAATCACATCTGATATATCACGACATTATATTACATATATTTATGTTTTTCTTCCGTCAATAAAAAATGTTATCATGGTATCAAGTTGTTTCAAATATACTTATAGAGCTATTCTAGCAAGCTCACAGCATATATTTTGCTGTTGTTGTTTACCTTATCACAAAAACAGCAAAGAAAAATAAATAAATAGTTCAGAAAAAACAACATTTTTTTGAGTTTACGAAACATGTTTCGACATTCCATCTACCATGATCGTCAGTGAAAAGTGCATATGTATGTGCCACACTGCGATTCTTCCACCAGACCGTTTGGGAAAAAATTATATTCATATCTATATACTAGCTTACGCTAGTTTATTCGTTAAAACATACCATGCATGGCTTAAACATATAGTGGGAAAGGCAAAATCAGAAATGCAACTAATTGAGATGCTCTTAAAACTCGATAATGTCGTTTATGGTTCAACATTATTTATTCATTTATTTCGCGTTTTTATCATTTCATTTTTGGCCATCTGTTAATCCGACTCAAACCTGCAAAGATTTTGACAGTTTTATTACGGTGGGTCAATGTTGGGGAACAGTATCATTCATATTACTGTCAATCCCTACGCTTATTCCCTAAATTGCTCACAGATTTAAGAAAAGCTGGTTGGAGATTAGACACGCCGAAAACCTCAGTGTTCTATCAAAATGGATTTTGGCGTTTCTTTAAATTAGTCTTATATTATAAAAGCCTCATTCCAAATAATACTGTTTTTTTCGTTGTAAACACTTTTTGCGTTGCTACTTTTTCCCCTTATGTTTGTTCATTTCTAGACAAAAAAAATGTTGATAACTTCTTGCCATAATGAATAACATTTTCCCGTTCAAAAAAAATATATTTCCCTATTTATTTCACAGACAAAATATTCCCCGCTAAATGTATACAGACCTCTTTGAACCGTCTGCTGATTGCTTATCAGATGGTAAAAAAAAGTTAACGATTATCTTATCTGAAGTTTTTCTATTGCTGGATTATTTCCATTGTCGCTTCAGTATCTATGTATACTAAAGTACAGGGCTATTCTTGGGTCAGCTATATTGATTTTCTCCCAGATCGTTCATATGTATTCATTTACTTACTCACTTATCATAGATCAATTTCCATGCATGCACCTTCCTTCAATCTCTTCCGTTCATCCGTCAATTCCATCTCATTCATTCCCAATCCTTTCCTTCTAGCCACTCCATCTATCCATCCATCCAATTTCAATTTGTATATTCTAGCACTCTTCTTTAGTCAGTTTTTCCTTCTAGTACCTTAACGTTTCTCTTATTTCAGCTTCAAATCTCTCTCTCTCTCTCTCTCTCTCTCTCTCTCTCTCTCTCTCTCTCTCTCTCTCTTTCAACTTTATGATAAAGAAAACGTGCTCTCGATATGATCAACTGATAAATAATTATATATATATATAAGGATAATCGGCTTCTACGAAGAAAAGGTGACCGATTGAACGATTTGAATATATAAAAACATGAATCAATACCCGAATAAAATGATTCGGGATTACGTTTAATAACAGCTTATGTAAGCTTTTAGTTTTCAGAACACTGTAGAACAGAAGTGAACTTACTAGATTTATACATAGTGTAATACTATATATCTAACACTTAGTATTATGGATCCATGAGGCTTCACTAATTACCTAATATGCATCGATATTTATCTCATAAATCTTAATCATCACCAAAGCTTACGACCAAAGGGAATAAATATGGTCAAAGTAGTGGACATATGGCTTGACGTCACCTCCATCACCTCCATGGTATTAGGTTTATTATAACGTCTGTAAATGTTATCCAAGCCAGTTTCGCACATTCTGCACGCAAAGGTCTGGTATCTTATCTTCCTTTGTATTTAAATGAATAATTCAAAATCCACCGATGTACTAATGCGCAGATTACAGCCGAACACAGACAATACTTTGTAAATATTGTATTGGGTATTTTTTTATAATGCAAAAAGAGAAGACAACATTATTAGGAACGTTTTTTAAGTGATCTGTTATGGTGTGCCTCAAGGCTCAGTTATGTGCCCTGTAGGAAGTAGGTAATCTGAGGGTTCTGGAACCAAATTGCTCGTTTATAGAAAAATATTATATATGTTTGTTTTCAAAAGTGCACTAAGTATTGAACATCTAGAATCCTTCAGGTTGCTAAAGATTCAGGCTTATCTTCGTTAATACGATTTAGTTTCCACTAACCAAACATGAATAACACGTATTGAACCTTATCTACGTTAGAGCGTTGGCGCTCACACTAAAAGGCTAAGACGTTATGAAAATATCCTAGAGCGCTTTATGAAACCTACTGAATGTGTTTATTGCATTTCACCTTGACAAAATACTACGAAACGACTTCAGTTCAGGGAATGTTTTGGTAAATATTGTTTGTGGTCTAACGTAAAGGTTGGGCGGCTTTTAACGAACAGCAAGGATCAACTCAAGTGCTTATGGAAACGATGGCTCTGAAGAGAGAACGCTTGCACACATTCGTGTTGAAGGGGAATTATATCTTGAGACAAACAAATCGTGGATCGTGTTGTTTATAATATAATAATACAATCAAGGTTATGTGCTGATGGATCAGAAGTCTAAACTCTTCGTAAGTGTTTAATAAACTACAAGAAAGTGCACGTAGATCTAATGGAAACAGAATTAGACTCTCTTTATCAAATAATATTCATTTCCCAGGCCTTATATGTGTTCATTTTATACACCCTCTTGAAATTAAATCTTCATGAAAATTTGCAGGTGAAATCATGCCTCAGGCTCAGCTATTGGACCTAATTTGTTCATTCAAATGCCTCCGAGCCACACACTTAGCCAGAAACAAAGAAAAATATTCATTATAAAAATCAAAAAAAAAAAGAAGAAAAAAAAAAAAAAAAAAAGTGCATGACAAAGCATGGTTTAAGATATCTACCATCTGTGCTATATAGAAAGGAAAAGTCGAATACACTCTTGGGTGGGTATAACACCGATTCCGGCCTTCGGTCAACTTAATGATCAGTTGCAGCTATCTAGGTTATTATAAAATATTAGCCAAAAAATATCACTAAGGGATCCGACAGGTCATTATTTGTCCCCGTGGGGAACTCGGAGAATTTGAGACATCATAAGTATTATCCGTTTCTTTCCAAGAGGCACTATCTTTTCTCATAACCCCCATCAATAGTCCATGGTTACTACTCTGACTCTTATGCTTGTGTGATCTCTATATTTGATACATTACAGTTGTCTAAAACACAAGTGATTACCCCCACCCCCCAAAAATAGTCCCTCCTCCCCCCCCCCCCCCCCCCCCCGCGATAAAAAATGGTCTGTCCCCAAGTGACTAATGTCTCCAATATTATACAAACAAAACAAAAAAGAAAAAATACAAAATAAATCACACTTTTTCTCAATAGGATTTGTGCCATTTCTGCTGCATTTTATAGTTAGTCGCGCATCCAAGTTAATTTCAAAAGAAGCACTATTAGGGGGAAAAGGACTAAGAATTTGGAAAAGCTGCGATATATATATATATAAACGAAATCCAATTGTTCCACTATTTATTAGAGACATGCTGTCTGATCGTGAAGGGTATTTATTTTTTCTTCTTCAGATATTGGCTCTCTCTCTCTCTTTCTCACTCTCTCTAAAATAGTTTTGGACTGCCCGTCTGTGTGAATATATATCTTGAAGCACAAGGTAATCCAATAGAAAATCTCTTAATTAATCAGGCCATTCAGCTACACCTTATAATTATCCCTTTATTTCCCCTGTCAGACCACACGGCTGCCGTTCCTTCTGGCGTAGCTGAATGGCTTAGGTACTGTTGATCGTACGAGCAATTTAATCATCTTCGCGAGG